>VZTO01008213.1:18439-117361 GCA_013400615.1 Syrrhaptes paradoxus | reverse complement strand
AAAACATGGGGAAAATGTTTTGGATATAAGATTCCTCAGAGGCCAGGATTTCTCCCCTTCTTTATTTACAGACTTGAAATTCTCTGGAACAGAGACAAACTGAACTCCTGTGGCACAATGCATGTTTGGATCATGGTCAACATCTCAGCAAGAGCATTACATTCCTTGCTCTTATAAAAACCCTTAAATGCACAGTAACTGGAATAGTTTTAGTTGCCACTGATCTTCTCAACCTTTGTATAATTTTGGCCAACAAATTCATACTCTGAGGCTGTGCATTGCCAGGCACCACAGAAAGTGATCTAACACAGTAGCTTGTGCCATGTTAACAGCCCTGGGGCTACAGCCGTCAGCTGCAGGATCACATGCTAGCCAGAACATACTGTGTTACACTCTCTCATGCCAGATCTGCAGTGACAGGTCTCTTCAACACCAAAGCTGAGTTTCTGAAGCGACAAGCCTCAGGCATCAAGCAACTGCAAACTCTCCAGTGTTCCAAAACCACAGCAACGCTTACTACACAGTTTTCAATCAGGCTGATGACTTGCAGCATATGCTTTCTTAACACCTGCCTAGGAGAAAAAGATTATAATAATGGTGCCAACAAAATGCTTGAGCCAAAAGTTACCAAAGTCAAAGGACATCTTTCCATCTGCAGGTTTAGATCAAGCTGTAAAATAGGCCCATGCACTCTTGTTTCTGTCTACCACCAAACCACTGCATGCTGCCACAGACTTAACGCCTCTGCCATAGCCACCAGTTTTTTATTGTCATACAAACTTCAAAAACTGTTCTTGGCGATCTCTCTCATTATGATGTGGTGCCTCTTCCCATTAGCTGTGAATGTCCGTTCCTCGAGCCTGAGGTCACGAAAGCTCTGATACAGAAGGTACCAGTACTGCAATCGATTTCACATACCTTTTTTTGACAGAGTTAAAGTACCACATGACATCAAATGCAAAACAGGACCTTAAGATGATTCTTCTCCCATATGAAAGGATCCTTTCCATGAGAACAAACTTCATGAGAAAGCTGAAGCTCCTCCTCCAGAAAGGGTAATTGCCTACTTGTACCTACAACTTGCAAGTATCTTTACATACTTTTTTTGTTTTCCCCAATATCCAGACATTATTGTGCTATTAAACTGAGTTTCTGCACACTTCCAGGGATGTTACTCAACTGTGCTAAGCCACGAATAAAGAGACTGAAAAGCTGCACAACAAAATCCTTCTTTTTATAGCTGTATAATTGTTATAAAAGGCTAGCTTCATCATTTGGAGTTTTCCTTATATTTGACATGAGCTCTTCTTGAAAAAAAATTCTTAGTAAATTGGTGAACCTCCTTTTATAGTCTCATTTATCTATTTAGCAAAGTTTGATGCTCAATTCTATATCCCAGAAGCATATTCTATTATTTCAAGCACATGTAGTTAGAAAGAACACTATAACCTCTCTAGGAGTAAAAAGAAATCAAATGTGGACATGGTACATTACCTAAATAAAACCCGGGAAAGACATTTACGAACTCTCTGGCCTGAAAGTGCCTTTAGGAACAAACACAAATGGTTCCGTTTTTTACATAATCTGCCTTCACTATCCACAGTAGAAAGTGCATCATAGACAGTCGGTTTGAACCAGACAGTAGTACTGGGATGACAGCTACTTTTTAAAGGGTGTCCTAATTTGTTGAAAGGAATTTACAGGATTAGCTCTATAACGACTGCATGCCAACGTAGCTTTGTTTCAACAGATCTGAATTCATGTTATTCCTACCTCATAGTTTCCATGTAAATGATAAAGAAAAAAGACTAACACCCCCCTAAATATTAAAAGCAGAAAGGGATGTAAACTTGCCCAGAAAATTAACAGAATGTAGGGGATGAATTTTCTTACGTACATTTGCAAATCTGTCTCTTTTCTGCTTTACTTGCATGTAACCTTTTACAATTAAGCTCAGTCCTATTAAATTTGCTAAAATAACGACAAGTTTCTAAGCCTTTAAAGTCTTTAGTCTTTCTTTGTGGGGAGTAGGATGGTAGAATATGTTTTAAATACAGCCTGTCAGAAAGTTACATATGCTTGTTATTGAAAACTCTGCCAGCACCTACTAACCAATACTGCTGGGTCTTTGATCAGTATCAAAACTAACTCTAGGCATAATCTCTTTTATTCAGTTTTTCACAGACCTCAAATTCAACACATGCAAAAATTTTCCATTTGGTTGGTACTGTTGATAGTTTTAAAACATGCATCATAGCAGCCCATATTAGATTACCAGTATTAGCATTACATTTTAAATAAGGCTATTGGCTTCTGTTGAGGTACCACTATGCCGTTCAGGAGGTCTTGCAGTATTCCCCATCACGGGATAACATCAGTAGCCTTTGACTAACACACAAAAAAAGAAAGCAGGAGAACAGTTAATCGTGTCACCTCTGCTGGGCAAAGGACTTACTTCTGTAAAATGATAAGAATGAGCTTCCGGTATTACAGGTAAATAATACCTATATTTAACTACAAATTTTGTTAGTAAACTAGTCATTTTATATTTATTACAGATAATAAAGTGCATAATTAAATTACTTTCTGTAATAGATACGAGGGCCTGGACAGAAAGCTGAAACCTCACAATGCTGCTCATTAGTCTGAGCAGCAGCATCCTGTGCTTTAGCTGTAATCTTTACACCTTTGTAAGGTTCTTAGGGTAAATTTACAAGATAAAAGCCATGATTACAGCCTTCAATTTCCTTGCTGGCAAAGTAATGAAGGGTAAGTTTCCAAAATCATTATAAGCATTTCTACAGCTAAGCTTTTAGCTGTGCTTTATGAGTCATGTTATAGTAGGTAGAAATCGTATTCTTGCAGTTACATGGCCAGCTGAAAAATGTGTGCAACCTTCTGAACATGAGACAGAAAGACTTGCCAGTGACTAAGGCCCTAAAATGAGAATATTTCTGTTTTCAGGGAATGGAAGACGGAGAAAAAGGGAAGAAGGTCTTTTCACAGGTGACTGACAATGACATGGCTTAATCATTCTGGCAACTCTAATGCTCTTGTCAAACCAAAGGCTTTAGTTATGTTGCTTCCTTATCTCTATTAACTTAGGGCCTGGTTTGTAGTTTTTACTTCACAGTCCCAACTCTATTTTGCAATAAGCTCTGGTTCTATGCCAATGGGGTACATAAATTTATTTGGGGGTCTCTCCTGTCTTCTTTCCTACTTGCAGTTAACTTCCCCTGTTCTTCTAAACTTCCTTGCCATTGTAAGCAAGTCTTGAGAAGCTGAAAGTGTTGCACTCATCCATAAAATTGGATAAGCCTTTAGGTTTTCCCAGCAAACCCTGCCTTTGCGACTCCAGCTTCACAGAGGGACCAGCTGCAAGAGAACAAGATAAGAGCATAGGAATTGCCATATCACACCTAGTGAACGGGTGAGCCAGCAGCTTTTCTCAAAGGGCGGCCAACACCACATATTTGGAGCAAGGTGCTCCAGTCTCTGAGCAGACAGCTGCGTAAAAAAACATTCCCAGTGAAGGGCTCAATCTAATTCCTTTAACTGAAGTATAGCAGAAACCTGAGAAATGGAATGTTTAAAATAATTTATTGCCAATTCCTACTCAGTTGCTGGTATCTCTGCTTTCTAGCTGCTGCCCAGCTGCAGTACTCCTTTCCAGATGACTTTGGATGTGGCTCAAACAGCCATTGCTGGTTAACCTGTTGGCTGTGGCCTTAGCTGCCTCTCACATTGCTTCAGGTTTCAAGAGAAGAAAAGAGATAAAGCATCATCACCAGTGTGCTTAAAACAATACATTCTGCCTAGAATTTACAGAACATGTAGAATTTGGTCTTGCCTTGAAACTAGAAGTTCATTAAAGTAACTTTTAGAGATTGCTCACAATAATTTGGGTCACAATAGCTTCTCTGGTCTCTCAGTAAGTGTGATTTTTACAATTTGACATGCAACTTTTTTTCTGATAATTGAGCACCATTTTGGCCTAGTTTAGAAACTGGTTAACCACAACTGGAGGAAAAAAAAAAACAACACACAACAAAAAGCCCACCTAAAACCAACATGTAAAAGCAACAATCATCTCTATGTATTCAAAATGTGCTACAGAGGATGTTGCTGATCAGCTGCTGAAGTCAGCTAATTAAATAATTCCAGCACGGGCTTTTGTTGGAGATTTATTCCCTGACATAGACAATAGGTAACTTCTTGGTACCGAAGAAAGCAAAGCAGTTCATGTGCCATCTCTCTACATACAGAAAACAACTTGGGTTGTGTATTGAAACAAACATCTAATTTCTATATATTCTACATTTGTCAGAATGTCAGCTGAAGCACTCTCAGTGTGGGACTACGCTGTACCCAACAATATTTCCTTCCCAGCAAAAACACAATACTCTGCTTTACTCAGCAACAATCTCGTTTACTCCTCTTTTACAACATTGCCCAATGTCACCTGATTCTTCCCTAAAAAACAGGTCATATTCAGATCACCCAGTTTGTACTGGAAAAAGCTAAGAACCCAGGAATAGCTATAAGATAACTTATGGCTACTCATTCCCGATCTATAAATATTATGCAGTTAATAGACATGGTCAAGCGCCTATTTTTCACACCGTAGGACCCTTTGATCCTTAAAAAACATCAGATCATTTCTGACAACTTTCTTAACCAAAGCAGAATTAGCTCACTGGGAGTAAAGTGCCTAAAAGCCCAGAGGAAAAAAAAAAATTGATGGCAGTCAATAGCAAAAAGCAAAGACATCTAAAATACAGCTTTTCAAGCTTTCTTTTTTTTTTTTTTTTTTACACCACTTATCAAATATACAATCCCATGAATCTCAGTAGAAACAATTTATCTGACACTGAGTGACTTGGAAAATTAGCTATTCAGAAAAATTCTGGCACAAAAGATGTAAAAGCAAGCCCATTCCAAAAGAAATACTAATCGGTCCCTAAAAGCAGTCATAAAAGTTTAGAGCTACGATGAAAAAACAGCTCGTTACCAATATTATTTTTTAGTTGTCCATCAAACTACCAAAGATGTCCAATGTGTAACAATATTATCCTATGTGAACACTATGTAACAGCTAAACCAATGGATCACTTCAGAGGGAGAAAAGCCAGGCAGATAGCGGGAGGAAAGGGTTAAACTGCTGTTAACATTTCTTCTGAGGGTTGGTCCTTAGCTGTCCTTCAGCATGAAAAATCTCCATCCAGAGAAGAATACAGAAATTGTAACAGGTTTTTGGTTTGGTTTTTTTTTTGGTTTGTTTGTTTGTTTGTTTGTTTTTTAATCTGGGTCAGCATAACTAAACTTGCTTCTTAACTACACCAGCAGTTTCTCACCTTGCAGTGTTAGATTCATCCAACATTCTGCACAAAGCTGACTCAAATCTCAGCTACCCCGATAACCTAATAAAAGAAAATCATTCTCTTACTCAAGGGAAGGATTTTCTCTTGCTCAAAGTATTGAGGGGGTTCTTTACAACACTAGGATTCACCTCTTCCCTTTTCACCCGTAACTAGCTATACAAGGTTTGCACAAAGCTGAAGTTTTCTAAAATAGGTGCTCTTGCTCAGTATAAACCGACACACTTTTCTCCTCTACAAATGTACGCGTGACTGTGTCATTTTTATTAAAGTGAGTCTTACACAAAAACAGGTTAAAAAATAGTTTCATCTAAGAAAATGAGACAAAACAAAGTGAAACCAACAGCAAATCTATGATGTGGGACCAGATGCCAAGTCAAACTCTCCCAGATAAGGATATTTTTGGTGACTTATGTAATAACTTACATACAGAAAAATGAGTATTAATGGTCTGTCTCCTCCTGTGTAGCTCAGGCTTACTTGTGAACAATCGAAGTCTAATTGTGAAGGCTGAGGCATGAATAATAGCTGCACTCTCCCATCTTGCAGTAAATAGCCTTATTTTATCACATTATTTCTTGTCTCTCTTTCAGCATATTAGTCTCCTAGGAGGTTATGATGGCAGCCAAATAGCTCCCATTTCTACCAGTATTTATGCTTGTTTGTGATTTATTTGGGAAAGGCAGCGCTCTGGCTGCCTTCGCAGCACCAGCTGCACTGCACCTATCTACGTAAGGAAAACCTGTACTTTGTGTGCAGAAGCGGGTGAAACATACTGTCTCAACAAGAGACACCTATCTTGGAAGCAGCTGACAGTGCATTTTCTGTACATCACTGCATTTTTGCTTCAATTTCAGATGAGTCTCACACACCTCTATATCCTGGTCTGAACTACTACCTGTAGTTATAACCTAGACAAGGATATCTAACCTGTCAGTCTCTGCTACTCCTAGAGGTACTGGCCATCTCAGGAGAGGTTGGCCAGTTTTCCTATGTTGAAGGGTTTTTTTTAATCCTGCATGTTCCCACTGATCTGTGCAAATGCAGTAGCTCCACTGCCTGAGGAAACACAAAATTTTCTGATTTGTTAAATGTGCCAGCTCTGTTGGAGGCAAGTTCCTCGTGAGGTTGAGGAGGCACCAAGCACAACTCCGGTGTGTAATTACTGTGCATTTTTCAGCCAAAGCCTCACCCTTTATATTAACTCTAAAATTGAATTATAAAGCGTGCCAGCTTTTTAAACAGGATAAAACTCCACACTCTTAAGAAATTAGACACCAGAGGTAACATCCGCAATCTTGAAAAGGACTGATTATATAATGTAGTGCTTATACTAATTCAGTGCCTGATTGACAAGGATTGATGTCCTTCTGTGAAAAACGCAGGCAAGAAACTGCCATTGGCAATACCCTTCTTGCACTAACACCTCTACATCATCTGATGAACACTAACACCTCCACGTCCATCCAGGTGATACTTCTGTGGATGTAAACTTGATGAATGCTTCCCAACACATACCAAATAAATGCAACACAACTTTAATGACATTTAGAAAGAGCATGAGCACTTTTAACCTATCTTGTGCGTATGACTCATCCACGTGAAATTTTAAGAAGCTGACTGCAAGCAATAGGACAGACCAGATATACTTTACCGCCTGTAAAGCTCAAGTGTAAAATTGTCGGCCACCCCATGTTTGAAACCATGAGTTCCTGCTCAAGTGGAAATAAGAATATAAGTATTTGGAGTGGAGTTGGAGAGTTAATCAGGTCTGCCTTCTCAAGAGAGCATAGAGATGAAACCAGCAAGAACACCTAAAGAAATTTCTTAACTATTTACAGGTTAATGTCCCAGTGCTGCTTGAGAAACCTCCACATTAAACTCTGGGCTTTAAAGGAGCATTGAGAGCACTACATTTGGCTACTTCAAGGCTAAACATTTGGCTAAACTTCAAGGCTGCACCAGTCCCTAAGGATATGGGAAACGTGTTTCTGTGACACACAGACCAGCCTGGCTGGCTGTGAGGCTGCCTACTCTCTGCCACCAGTGCGGCCACTTTCCTGCCACAGTCAGCTGTTCATTAGCCTCAGAAACAATTAACGAACTAAGCTGAGTCTTGTCTGGATAAAGCTAGCCGCTCACCAGAGCCAGGGCAGATCTTCTGCCCATAGCTGTCTGGGGCCCTAGACAGCTGCCCGTTCGCCTTATGTCTCCAGCTGGGCTTGGAATTGCTGCCTCTGCATGCAATTGCTCTGGAAATGTTTCACACACATGGTCTAAGAGAGAGCTCAGTTGTTTTTTTTTTCCCTCCTCCCTATCTAGACATGTATTAAATAAGCCAATTGGGTATTCCAAGCACTTTAATTAACAAATTAGTTATGAACTAGAAAAAATGGTCATGCTTTCTGTATTCATTGGGCTATAGTAAATGAACATAAACTAATGATGCTTTATTTTTATCCAGTTATTTGAACTTCACTTTCCAGAGACTTTGTTCCATGGATTGTGTTTCAAGTGAAAAGGGTGACGTTTTTCCTTTTGAAAGTTACATTTTCAGCACATCAGTCTGACCTGGATGTATCTGGTTTGGTTTTTTTTTTTCCCCTTTTAGATACTTCTTTTTCCTGCCCCTTCACAAAATCTGCTATCTTCTTACAATACATGTTTTTTCCTACTACCTCATATATTGCTCCAGAGACTGAAAGAGCCTGTGGTTTGAGAGGAATGAGCTAATTTTTTATTTGTATTTTTAAGAGTTCCTTCTACAAAAGGTATGTATTGATGAAAAATGTTTCATTAGGGCCAGATCACTGAAGCACAGAAAACAAGTGCTAATAACGTCAACTGAGTGGCAATCACCACTGTCTTGAAAACAGAGATACAAGCATTCATGCAGCTGAAGTGAGCTGCCTTACAGACCAAAGCAGGGTGCCCAGCTATTTATTTTGAAGGTGAGGAATAAGCAAAATTGATTATAAGGTAGGGTATGTGGCAGATAAAGACACAGAGAAAATGATATTAATCCAGCAATAACATTTGACCTTGAAATAACAGCCGTGAGGGGACAAATGCCCTTCCGACATGATTATTCTTTCTGGTTCCAAAAGAAGTTGCAAATTATGAGCTAAGCCTGAATTATTTATGGATTAAAAAATACCCACAAAAAATTAAAGTTAGTGTTGTACAAAAAAATTTATAAGGAATAATACCAAAAGGCCATGTTACTAATAAAATGGAAGAGTTTTCATCTACCCTGACAGGTAAAGGAGCTCCTAGAGGAGCTACGTCTTGAATTTAAAAAATAAAAAAAAAACTAAACAAAAACAACAACACCCAAACCAGTTACTGGTAGTCTCTCTAAAACATTCCAGAAACACTGTTGTTTAGACTGTGTGGAACACAAAGAAAGCTGTGTCCAGTGCAAACATGTTTTTGAGGTTGCATTAACAAACAAACCACTAGAGGATTATTTTTTTCAGTCACTTCTCACATTTTTTTAAACGGAAAGGTAATTATTTAACAGGTAACAACACTTAATTTGCCCTGACTTCTGATTACAGTATTTAACCCAAATACAATGAGTTATGGTGCAGGCATTCTTAGTGTGCCCAAAGGCCTTGGTGACATAAGGACATTGTAAAATTAAAGGTGACGATCTGTGGTGTGCTTGTTACTGCACGCTACCTCCCTACTGTCCCTCTCTGGACAACGTTAATGCAGAGTGAGCACCTCCTTGCTTGAAGGTTCATACCCAAACTAAATTCTTAGCAAGCCCTGTGAAGGGACAAGCCTTAACAGCTCACAGAATGCAGGCTGATGCTATCCAGCCCTTTTACATTCTTTTCATCGAAAGTGAAACTACATAAAATCTTTCTCATATCCCATTATAGAAAAGTAATAAGGAACTGGAAAAGTAGTGATACTGGTTATGGTATTGGATGTTTTAATAGCTATGCTAAAAAGAGCTTAGGCCAGCTGTCCCCAGATTTCTTCTAAGGCGAGACTCTCACAAGAATTTTTTTTTTATATTGGTAGAGCTGTTGCAGAACAGATCTGATTGACTTACGGGAATGATTTGGGGAATAAAACAATCATATCCCATTATAGATATGTTCTAGCATCTTCCACACAGAAGCCAAAATTTAAAACCCCACTGAGAAAAAACATATTGCCTCAATTACACCTCTACCAACACTACACATTTCTTATGCTTTTTTTTATAGACACATTGATAACTCTGATAACAGGTCAAGGTCAGCACCCTGACTAAAACATGAAAGCCTAGACAGGAGTTACACAACAGTGATAAGAGGACTGCTTTCTGAATATCAGCTGTCCTACAGAAACTTCCCCTTGTATCCCACTATCAATGTCACTGGCAGCTTCAGATTCCCCCCTAATACCAGATTTGAAAGAGAGCCCTGGATGTCAAATTTCTTCTGCTTTATTCCACTGCACAAAAGATAATTTCCATACATCCAAAGATTCATTATGACCTTCATGCTTTCACTCTCTGCTGGGATTATTTCTTAAGTTCTGAGAGTCTGCTCAGTTTCAAGCAGCTTCCAATTATATTATATAACTTTACATTATGTTGAAATAATGTAGAATTTCTTCCCTAAATTAAAGTGGTATGAGGTGGATGATGGGCAGCATTAATTCTTGTACTAGTGAGAAATGTAAGGTCCAATAGCTTGGGAACCATTAGAAATAAGATTGATAATGCATTATATCAAACATGTGCTAAGAATCCTCCTTATGATGTGATGCAGTCCATTGATTCTACTGATGGCAGGTCATAAGATGTTAGACCTTATACCCTTGGCATCACATATGCAAAAGCTACTGTAGGTAGATTTTTTAAAAGCTCTGGAATGAGCTAATTGAAAACTCTCCTCTGATGCCACTTTAGTTAGTAAGGTGGGAGCAATACGGACTACTTTTGCAGGAGAAAAGGTATGATAAAAATGGAAGGAACTCTGAAACCTTTTTATCTAGTCTACTAACTAGATCTCAGTTAAAATGTGTTACAGTGCTAGTACATAGTCAATAACTTAATGGCATATATTTATGTGACCATGTGAATGACTCCTGCATGAGTCATTCTGAAAAGGAAAATTAAATGCTTTATTTTTTTTTTCAAGGGTAACATATTCTCGTGGTTTTTGTCCAAATATTATATTAGATTCCTTAATACACTTAGAAAGGTTTGGTTTACACAGGTATAGAAAGTGAACTGGTAACTGAGAGAATATTCAAAATACTTACGAAGTGCATCTGAAGTAAAAAGTTTTAGGCTTTTATAGAACTCAAAGATTTAATGCTGTTTGCATATATTTAAATAAAAGCGATAGTGACAAAAATAAAAAGAAAATCCATCCACATTTCTCCTCCTCTTCTGTCGTGCTTTTTGTTCTCTTACAAGCAACAGAAATTTCAAAAATTTACATTTTCCACAGCTGTAACAACAATTATATAAATCAAAGACTCTTACTGACATAGAAACTGGAGCTTCAAATTTTAATACATTTTGGTATGAATTTGCAAGAGACTGCCAGACCTGCAGGTAATCACTGAATATTTGTTTCTACAATCAGCAATTCTTCCTCTAATTAAAAATGACTTATTTTTCCCCCTCAAAAAAGCTCAAGATACTTCTCTTTGTTTACCCTAGCAAGAAATAAGGATCAAAGCAGAAAAAAATGGTGCAACAGAGAAGAATCTGAAGCACCAAGTAAATAGATTTGGAGAGGTTAACTTTTCTAATCAAGTTTTATTCTGTCCATCAAATACTCATTTCCGATGAAATGCATATATGTACTATTGCATAGGGGAGCGAAGGCTTACAGGGCTCTGAGTAGACAGCTGTGGAAAATGTAAATTCTCACCTACTGACATAGCAAAATACTCTACACATACACCCTGGGGCTCAGGCTCCAGATCCATGTCATTCCATAAAGTTTTACTTCTGTTTGCCCGGAACACTAGCCATGGGATTTGTAAACAAAGTGATATCAAACATCAGAATTAAATCTGTGGATGTTTCCGATTTTGAAGCCTCCTTAATACTACTGAAAATATTAAACTCTTTGATGTGCATCCTTCCAATTGCAACATTTATAGCAGGAAACTGAACCAGAACAACTACTGTCACAACTCCAACCTTCTTAATAACATGATGTGACTGTTCAGTTAATCAGTGTCTTAATCAATAGAATAAAATCTATTCTGCTAAAGTGTTTTGCCAGACTAGGGTGAATTGCCATGAAAACGGCAAAGAAAAACATAAATGGGTTGGAGAGTAGAATTTTCAAATGCACATTTCTTTAATTTAAAGGGTCTGAGGCTAGAGGAGGGGGAGTTCTTTCCCTTTAATGACTTGAGCACAGTGTGGTTTAAATAGCACATTTGATTTGGGAACCTATTAGCAGATGATGACTCTTTGGAGAGAAAAAAAATCAGATTCCCTTACTACGAGTTTGATCAGCAAAATCTGTAATTCCATGATGTTGTAAAATAGCTCAGCATCAAAACTGAGCTATTTTACATCATTTGCAGAAGCATAAGCGTAAACACAGTGAAGGCCGAGTTCCCATGTTAAACACATTCCTGAATTCTCAGTACTTTTACTGGCACTAGAATTAGGAAAGAAAAATTAGGTAACGTACATATTGAAGCTTCAGTTTTGAAAAATACGTATGTTAGCCTCTATAGGTATAATGGATGGATGACAACAGTGTAAAGAAGTTACTACTTAAGCAAAGAGACACAAATAAATTTCAATGACCTTTTGATAGAGAAAATTAAGAAAATGTTTGATTAAAGACAGCAGTCTAGATCCACATTGCTAAAGAAACTTCATTAAAAGAAACTGCACTGTAGTGATTATAAGCGTAAAAAAGGGGGCAAATAAAATTAAAGGAAAAAAAAATTCCAAACATCTGATTTGTCTTTCACTTACAATAGACTAAGTAGTCTACAAAACTAAAAGGAGAAATAGCAATCTAAAATCAATTTTAAGATCTTTGCCCACAAAGCTGACGCAAAGCTTTCTTTTATTAATGTGATTCCAGTGACCTTTTTCTATTTTAGAACAAGGAATAGAATGCAAATGGAAATAACTGTGATCAGATACAGCACAATTCAACCTAAATGACGAGCAGTGTTTTACAACTGAGCTGATCTTTAACTTCTTTCATCTGGACAATGAACAGTTGAAAACACAAATTAAGGGACCTAGCAGCCTATCAAAATCCATGTTGAGACATATTGCAACAGAAAGGACGAGAATTACTAAAAGGAATGTAACAAAATTAAGGCAACACTGAAGGAAAATTCAAAAATGAGCATAAAATAGCATGTATTCTCATTTAGAAGTCCTCTTCTAAATTTATGAAGAAATCATAGAATGGTTTGGGTTGGAAAGGACCTTAAAAATCATCTAGTTCCAACCCCCCTGCCATGGGCAGGGACACCTCCCACTAGCCCAGGTGCTCAAAGCCTCATCCAGCCTGGCCTTGAACCCCTCCAGGGATGGGGCATCCACAGCTTCTCTGGGCAACCTGGGCCACTGCCTCACCACCCTCACAGTGAAAAATTTCTTCCTAATGTCTAGTCTAAATTTACCCTCTTTCAGTTTATACCCATTACCCCTTGTCCTCTCACTACATTCCCTGATAAAGATGCCTCCCCATCTCTCCTGTAGCCCCCTTCAGGTACTGGAAGTACTTATCTACTTGTCTGCAGGCCTAAAACCAAAGAAACTGCCAGTGCTCCGGACAGGCCACAGGGTTTGCATCAACTCTGCAGGGCGGCAGGACTAGAGCTTGTCACTTGTATTTTCTCTGGTCTAGTCTTAGGCTTCTGTTTAGCTTGTTCAGTTGTAGTAGCAGTTCTCTAACAACCGGGTAACACAACCTCGTGTGTTCTATCTTGAGCTCAGCTTGGTGATTGCATAGACTAGTGACTATCGGTATAGCAATTTTGATGTATTTCCGTATCTAAAGTAGATATTCTGCAGAGAACAATCACTGTAGAATGAAAATGTAGCATAGAGGACTGCAACCATGAGATGACAGCACAGGTTGTTAAAGTACAAGCACAGGCCGGTATCAGAAGGAGCAGGGCTGTAAGCAATTCACCAGGTCAATTATCAGTAATTAAAAGAAAGCAACCTTGGGAGCTGGCTAAAACTGGTTTTAGAGAACAAAATAACCAAAAGAAAAAGAGATCAAAGAACAAGAATCCTATACATGTAAAACACACATACAGAGAACTCAGGCATACCAAGTTGCAGACTAATACACACACATCACTCAGCGCCCTGAGGGTACCAACAGGCTGTAATTGCCTTACCCAGTGGGGTCCCACTGGCCCTGCCCATGACCCTTGGGTCCCCATTTCAGACTCCAGGCTCTACCTGAGCCACATCATCGGTGTATTCATGGCCAGCCCTATCCTGTGTATCTTCCCCACTTACGGATTTTGCTTTCTGACTTGACATCAGACTGGGCTTATCCCTTCTGATAATCTCCAGACAACTGGCAGAACCCTGCTGGTACCACCAGCATTGCTCACCCTGCTTGTGGCCAAGTCACCACATGACCCATGGTTCTCCCATGTCTACGGCTTGGCCCTCTTAATTGTGCAGCTCCCCTCACCCTATTCACTGCAAACACATACAATAAACCTCAAGCAGATCATTACAGAATGATTTGATCCTACCATGTCAATGTTGCCATCTGTAACTGAGTAGTTTGGATTGGAAGGCACCTTTAGAGGTCATCTAGTCCAATGCCCCTGCAGGGACATCTTCAACTCAATCAGGTTGCTCAGAGCCCTGTCCAACCTGACCTTCAATGTTTCCAGGGATGGGACATCTACAATCGTTCTGGCCAACTTGTTCTAGTGCCTCATCACCCTCATCGTAAAAAATTTCTTCCTTATATCTAGTCTGTATCTGCCCACTTTTAGTTTACTGCTACTTGTCCCGTTGCTACAGGCCCTACTAAAACGTCCATCCCCATCTTTTTTATAAACCCCCTTTAAGTACTCAAAAAGGCCACAACTTCATCTGCCCAGAGCCTTCTCTTCTCCAGGCTGAACAACCCCAACTTTCTCAGCCTGTCCTCACAGGGGAGGCGCTCCAGCCCTCTGACCATCTTCGTGGTTCTCCTCTGGACCTGTTCCAACAGGTCCATGTTTTTCCTGTGCTGAGGACCCCAGAGCTGGATGCAGTACTCCAGGCGGAGTCTCATGAGAGCAAAGCAGAGGGGGAGAATCACCTCCCTCAGCCTGCTGGTCACTCTTCTTGTGATGCAGCCCAGAAATGGTTGGCTTTCTGGGCTGCGAGCACACTTTGTCGGGTCATGTCCAGTTTTCATCCACCACTACCCCCAAGTACTTCTCTGCAGAGCTGCTGTCGATCCTGTCATCCCCCAGCCTGTACTGTAACTGGGAGTTACCCCAATGGAGATGCAGGACCTTGCACTTAGTCTTGTTGAACCTCATAAGGTTCACATGGGCCCACTTCTCCAGCTTTTCCAGGTCCCTCTGGATGGCATCCTGTCCCTCAGGCATATCAGCTGCATCACTCAGCTTGGTGTCATCTGCAAATTTGCTGAGGGTGCACTTGGTCTTACTGTGTACCTCGTTGATGAATGTCATGGACAGGGGCCTGGCAACTACATCAACCAGTGCCTGCAGGACTCTGGGATGCATCTCATCAGGTCCCATAGACCCATGTAAGTTCAGGTTTCTCAGGTGGTCACCAATCTGATCTTCTCTTACAGTGGCAGGGACTTTGCTCCCCCAGTCCCTGTCTTGAGGTACATCCACTCAAGAGGTATGGGAAGAGAAATTGTGACTAGTGACTAATGGAAAACAGTTGCTCAGCCTTTTCCTTGTCTCTTGTTACCAATTTGCCAGTCAAGTTCACTGTGGGGTCCATTTTCTTTGACCTTCCTTTCCTGGCTGACATACCTATAGAAGCTTTTCTTATTATTCTTTGTATCCCTTGCCAAGTTCAGCTCCAGCCACAGGCTGGCCTTCCTGACCCCATCTCTGCATAAACAGGCAGCAGCCCTACACTTTTCCCAGGATACCTGTCTCTACTTCCACTGCCTGTGCATTTCCTTCTTGACCAGCAGGTCTTGATTCATCCATTTGTGTCCTTGTCCCATTAAAGGGTCTGGGACACTGACTGCTCCATAGCTCCCATCCCACCTAGCGCCATCCACCAAAAGACTCGGAGCTGTGACAGCAGGAGTGTAACACCGGGGAAAGGCATAGATAAAAGGAAGTATGAGCATACAATCTGTTTTATTATTGAGACTTTTCTCCATACAAGTATTTTTTCTGTTTGTTTTTTGTTTTGTTTTGTTTTGGTTTTTTTTTGTAGTAATAGCTAGGTCAATAACTGTTCTTTGATTAAGATTTCAGTTAGGCTAACAGTAAATTCACAGCTTTGCTCATAAGGTGGGGTTATTTTTGGCTCAGAAGCTTCACAAACAGCAGTATAAAATTGGTGGAAAACATGGGCAGCCTAGGCTCTACTTTAAATTCAACAAATTCTGCTTTTAACCTCAAGAGTTTTGCACCATTTGATAGTATTTCAGGTTGGTATTTTTTTTTTTAAACACTCAAAGACAAATGATTGTCACTTTTGTTTCACTGTTATTTGGGTTTTATCAGGAGGCAGAATATGGTATCCAGGCAGGACCAACATAATTCCTGCAGGAGCAGGAAAAATAAAGCAGCAGGGCAAATAAGCCAACCTTGTGCAAGTTCAGTGTTGTGCCATTATTACAGATCTTCAGGGGTTAGAAGACTGAGGCACTATAGTCACTTGCTCTCTCTCCTTCATCCCCACAGTTAAAGTATTTCTAAATTCTAGGTTCATACCCTTGACGTGTGTTTTGGGAAGAAGATAAAATTTTGGTATTGATTCACAAGAACCTGTGAAATTTTAGAATTCAGGACTTCTAGATTGATACTATTTGGAAAAACCAAAACCAAGAGTATTCAGAAATCTAATTTTCTGTTCATCTAAAGTTTCAGGTGTAAATGTATCATTCCTAAATATTAAAGATTGATATTAAAATTATATATATACAGACATCTAGAAATATCAAGGAAAGCTAGGAAAATTCCTGTGGGTGAAGATGAGGAAGACTTGTGTTCGGACTGTGAAATAAATTTGCCTAGCCCTAAGGATATAAATAAACCATGTAGACCACCAAACCTAGGCACCTATTCTTCCAACCACCAAAACTGAGTTGGCTTTGTTACTCCTGAACACCACCTCATTGCATTACAGAAATACATGCAAAAGGCAAAGTTCCTGCAGTGCTGGAGAAAAAAATGAATGACAGCAGGGATTGCTAAGGTGGGAAACAAGTGAAATCCACAAAGCATATCAAAGCTCTTTAGTTTTGCTCCAACCACAATGACCTTGCAAATGTTCATTTACCTGCTGAACAAAGGAATGCTCTTTGAACAGAAATCAGTTCTACAGCCACACTGTATGACTCCATCGACATTAGGCATTTGGCCCATGCTGCTACATGTTGTGTGCAACTGCTGTCACATAAAATCAAATACACATTCATTCTGTTTAAAAAAAGCAGTCTGTCAGACATCTAAAGCTTTGTTAAACATAAGCAATAATATTTTACAGAAAAAGCCTTTTCACGTTAAAAGTATCATTCATCATTTTTCCTTGAACTATCCGAACGTTAAGGTAGAGTGTGCCCCTTACCTCCTCTCTTGTTTAACCTGGCATACCCTGGCACATAACTGCTTGTCATAGAGGATGAGCTGCTGAAGGAGGAGTGGGGTAATGCCGAGACCAGAGGTTCATCACACTTCTCTGAAACACAAGAAAACAGATTCAACTTTAAGCTGTTAATTATTCATACATATTAAGGGTAAGCTGTTAATTATTCATGAATATTAAGTGGCCTTTTTATTGTCTTTTGGGTAATAACACAGCCTTTTCGTTTTTGTACATGTGGAATGTATGTAGCTACATCCCAGAATTTCAGGAAAAACAAAAAAAACAACCACCACCAAACAAAAAACCCCCAACAAAACAAACACCAAAGAACCGAACCAAACAAACCAACAAAAACAAACAAAAATGCACTCCAAAACACACAAGATAACCCACAAACAAACGAATACAGACACACACCTCTACATAAGAAAATATCAATGTCAACAAAGGACAAAATTAGGTAATGCCAAATTGGGCCACCACTCTCCTTAGGGATACCTACAAATGAACAAAAAATCTGCCCTGATACATCTGGAATGGTTTTGGTGACATGAAAATATAGCGCTAAAGAAAAGTATTATTATCATTAAAGCTGTGTGAGAAGTAGATAAGATATAAACTTTCAGTTCTGTAATAGAAGTGCTGATAATCTGGTATTTTCAAAAAAAGAAAAGAAATTAGGGTACATTAATAAATGGCTACAAATTATCACATATTGCAGATTTACTGGAAAAAGAACAAAATGTTTTTTAAAATGTAATCTCTATAATCCATTTGAACACTTCACTTCTATTTTACTCAGTATAAAGAAGATTAAGTTAGTATTAACATCTTAGATGGAAAAAAATCACAATCTGCCTTATTAATGAAGAAAAAAGTTTAAAACAACTCTCCTGCTGTTCTATAAAGTTATGTAAATGAGAATGAAGAGAACTGGCTTTTGATTTTTCAAATACTTAGTTAATATACACCCCTTTGTTCTAGTTTTTCCACAGTTATTTCAAGAGATGGGTGAAATATGTAGGTTAAATTTCTTGTTTAAAATTCAGGTACAACCTAAAAAACCTGCAACCCACACCAGTCAGCTTGACTAATCTTTTCAAATACACACGGCAACACAGGCTCTACTTCCAGTGGAAACACTCTCGGATCTAGAAAGCGTTAGACCACCCCTGGTAGGCAGCATATTTTATGCTCAGCCACACCACGTGTTTTTGGTTACAATTCGGAAACAGTGATTTGGTTGGACTGGATCACACATGGAGGCTGAATTAATCCTACCCTCAAAAGAATAACGTTAAGGGGAAAAAAGGGATTGTGAGTCAACCAAGTCATTTATAATGCAAGTCTTCTAAAAGTTCCAGTCCCATGTAATGAAAAAGAAAATTACTTTAAAAGCAATGGAAACTGAAGCACAGAAATACAGAAGAACATTTGTTCATAAATCAGTACTTTGACATTTAAAATAAATAAGTTTCCTTCACAAATCCCCAGAGTTTAAGGGAGAAAACAAAATTCATACCAGCATAAAAGCACAGGCAATAGTAAAGGGCAATCACTTCGCACTGAATTAAAGGACAATTCCAATGACTTTAAAGTTCACTACCGTGTTATTTAATGACGGAATTTTGACAAGGAAAGACAAATGGTTTTAAGCATTCTTGTTTATACCGCAAACCAGAAGGATCAATTCCCCTTCTCCCCCTGCTCTGTCTGCGGCCACCCAGCAGGTTTGGTCATAAGCCTGCAGCCAGCTGGGCACAGTGCCTTGTGCCCACATCGCACCATCCAAGGAGCGCACCGGGGTCGCGCAGGACCTCTCTCTGGCACCAGAGGTATGGCATGGAGCAAAGGCTTATCTACGTTGTAACATCCTGCCAGGCCACTATTATTTGCCACGTACCTGGCTGCTATTATTTCAGTCAAAGAAGGACATGGTTAGAGCTGAAGAACAGAAGTGAGTGGCATAGTGAAGTATTTTGCCCTAAATGTCATAATCACAGAAGGACAGAGGTACTTGACAAAGTTCTTGTCACTTATTTCTTTATCTATAGTGTATTTCTGGTAGTTCATAAAAATAGCTTCTGAATTTAAAGACTGCTAGGAAACTGCTCTCATTACCGCTTTATTCTGAAGTGTTACCTAGCTAGGGATGTGATGTCATTTGCCATGACTTCTGTTGTCTAGGTAAAAACTGAATGAAGCATTTAAAAGCAGAAGAATAAATAATCAGAAATATTTTAAAATTACATAACAAAAAAATCTTTATACTATTTTCCTTTGCTTATCTTAGGCTGGATATTAGAAAAAATGTCTTCACTGCAAGAGTGATGAGGCATTGGAACAGGCTGCCCAGGGACGTGGTGGAGTCACCATCCGTGGAGGGGTTCAAGAAACGTGTAGATGTGGTGCTTAGGGACATGGGTTAGTGGGTTAGTTGGTGTTGGGTTAACGGTTGGACTTGATGATGAAAAAGACCTTGAGGTCTTTTCCCACCTTAATGATTCTTTATCCTATGATATTTACTGTTAAGGATATTAGGAACAGAAAGATTTATCTACAAAAAGGTTTGCTACTTATGCAATCTGATTCATTCCTTAATATAAAGTGAGGCTATTGGTAACAACTTTCTAAAATAAACTTGTGATACAAAATAGTTATCCTAAATTGTAACAAAAAAACCTTTAAAAAGGGGATAAAACATGAGTAAAATCTTAATTTCTGCAACAAAAAACCCAACAAAAAACTTTTAATTTTAGACAGTGTGTTCTGAAAAACAAAACAGCTGAGAAAACCTTGCCAAATAGTAGAAGATCATCAGAACTTCTCTTCTTTTACTGGTCCCAGTAGCTATTGAGAGAATCTCATTTTATTTTGACAGCTAATACTTGGTGATATTATTGATGAAGATACACAAAAGGAAATATAGAAAAACTTATTTGGGAAGAGTACTAGCTCCTAAACCTTCATACCCCTGTATGGCCTGCCTTATCTCTCTGCTTCACTAATCCATCCTCTTGGATTCAAATGAATTAGACAGAGAAGTGTGACATAATCAAAAAACCAAAATTCTCCCCCCGATGGAGTATCACTCTGTATTTGCCACTGCGGTCATGATTTTTACAGACAGTCATGAATGTGCTTCATTAGCGTGGATGTGCGTTTGAAGTATTGACTCTGGACCTTTGCGTTCCTGGTTTGGTTGGAATCACCAGTACAGGGTAGGGTGGAAAAACCAAACAGAATTGATATAGTTTTCCATCACTGTTGCTTAGAACTGCATTCACTTCCTACACCCGTTTTGGGATGCCAACTAGTAAGCTGAAGAATAAAACCAAAAATAACTCACTTTTGCATTGTTTAAAAGCCAAACACACACCCTGCCTGCTCATTTATGCTTCAAAATAGAGGATATTCACCATAAATGTGTATGAATTATAGGGAAGGACCATACTTCAAATCAATAGACGTTAAAAAAGACATTAAATCTCATCAATAACTCATGACTTTAGGTCCAGGAGAAAACAAGTTAAAAGACTGCTTACATAAGCTAATATTTCTAGCCCTGTATGAAAGTTCCACTAAATATATTGCATTATTTAAACTTCCTTCATAACATGAAATGCTGTTATGCCACAGATTTAAGAGAAAAAAAAAATCCTTGGGAACCTTTGGTTCTTTCAGCAGTTTTAGTTATTTCCTGCAGAATCCAATTTTTTACCTACTGAAACCAGAATCATATACACCTTCCTGTTACTGAGATATAATAGCTTTCCCCATATAAGTCAATGTACTGTGCCCTGTTAATCAATTACAGAGCACACTCTCCTGCCAGCATTGTAGCAGCAAAGAAATAAACTCTCCTCCATACCATTTATCTCAGTGATGTATTAACATCCAAGTCAGCCGAGGTCCATTTAAATGTTAACTTGCTGAAGCAAAACCACACTTCCACTCTGCTCCATTCTGTTCAGATAGAAAGAATTGATAACTGTGTCACTGGTACAATGGCGTTTGCTACTCTGACTTCCCTATTCAGAAGGAAATTACAGTATATGTCCATCAAAAACAAGCTTCCTTGAGATTGAAATAATTAGTTCAAGGGAAGAAAGGTCACCTAATGTCATTAAATATAAATGCAAAACCTCTCCAATCCACAAGCTTGAAATTCCTCAAGATCTAAAGACTACAGAAGGGAAGGACTCTACACACTTGCTCTGTTCTTACATGCTTGCTCAGGCACCTGGCTACTAGAAACCAGACACCTGATCTTCTGTCCTCCTAAGTACAGCCTTGCATACGTTCAACAAAACCAGGAAAGAATACCCATCCTTTCCTGTTTTTCGGTCTATTTAGAGTTTATTTATATCATCTACCCACCATGGATAGACTGAAAAAGAGCTACCCTCTACTTTGCCTGCAATTGCTTGAACTTCCACTTAGTCCATGAACTGTTTGGGGAATTGTGACCAGACTATTTTAAGGCACAGGCATTCAGGATAGCACAAAGCAGACCACATATACACAAACTCCTGATTTATCTACTCCAGAGGTTGGTGAAGCTTAATCCTCGCTATACCAGTGACTTCAGTGATTTCGGTGGGCAAAGCAGAGCTAAAAACCTCAGTGCTTCACTTCACAGAAGTCTGTTCAAATCCTGAACAATAAACAGGTCACCTGGAAATTTTCTGACATATCTTATCAAAGCAGCCTGAGGAGATGGAAAAGACCATCTGCAGTCCAATTGTATCATCCTGACATTTCTATCTAGCAGTATGTTAGAATGCATACAAACAACTGTATATTTGGAAATGGGAAGAAATGGGAAGAGGATCATTTATAGACACAGGTAGTTTTTATCAATAATTTGAAACAGCACTGGAGGATCTCTTAGAATCTCTTGCAAAGATTCTGCTGGGAAAGTGGAAAGAGAGCTGAGTACAGCGCCTCCTTAAAAGCAAAGTATTTGGATACTGATACTCATCAGAAAGCAGTAACAGTGACTTACTAAGAACGCTTTTGAAGAACGGGGGCTTATCCATCTTTATGGTCCAATGTGCACTGAGGAACAGACCTTTATAAAACACCAAACCCCAAATCCATAAATTCACCCCTCCTTCAAAACTTCAGCCAAGATTTCCTATCAAATTATAATCCATTATTACAGTTTTGATGCAGGATATTACCTGCAAGACATAAACATGGTGCCAATAACAACTGTACTAAAAAAAAAGCAGCATATCTATGTCAGAAATTAAGAACTCAAAAGCTGATCAATTTAGATGCAAAAAGGCAAATGACTGCAATATCAATATTGTGTTCGGAGTCCAAAATAGCCACAATTAATTGCTAGCAGAATATGAAACAGGTAAATCAACTGAAAGTAACATTAAAAAAAAGATCTCAGCCAAGAAATAAACAAAGCCATGCCCTTCTGACCAAAAAAACCCATTTTGCTTTTAACAACATTTTTCACTGTACAAACAGAACATTTACAATACACACCCCAAAATCTTAACTATTATCAGTATATCTGACTCATTAACTATACAAAAATCCCTGTCAAGTGCAAGGCAAAAAAAGTTTAAAGCCACTTTTAATCCTTACTCATAATGCAAAAAGCTCCTGTTTTAAAATATGAATCCTAATGTAAATGTTGGGGAGTAAGGGAGAGAATCATGTCATTTGGGTTTAATTTGTGCTGTGTGCTCAAGGATAGTTATCCCAAACACATTCTTCCCCCCCCCCATTTGCATATGGAGAGTGATTTCTCTGCAGCATGATGAGGAAAAAGAATAAGCCACCAAGCACTTGTGAAAAGCAGTCACGAGATTGCAAGGGCACTCCGGAACGTGGATAAATACAGATGGGAATTGGCCTATCTCCAGCAACAACCAACAGGAATATTAATGCGGCTTGTTTGGATTGCAGCATATTAGCGAGCTGAGCCGGCCTCACTTCTCATATTGCACAGGCAGGTTTTATAATGGGAAATTAATGCTAGAATCCACTGTGCTTAATTCACAAGACTGTGCCCCCTGAAAGAGCAGAAATAAATAAGCATAAGTTGCTAGAACATTTTATGCACTACTTCAAATGAACTTTTAAAGTGATGCTACCCAAGAAGTCGGACATGCTACAAAGCAATAGAGCAGCAATTTTTCCCCTTCCAAGGTGACGCCATAAAGCACATGCATTCAGTGGCCTCCACACAACCCTTACTGTTCAAGCTTACTCATTCTGAGGTTTATTTCAAGTCTTTCTAATGATCTCTAAGTAAAGGAACAAGTCTCAGGTAATGTTTTTCACAGCAGTTACTTGACTCACAGCAGAGCACAGGCAGTCCAACCTGTTTCTTTGTTTCTGGTTCAGGAATCAGTCTTTGGGCAACACTGGATGTGCCACCAGGGCCACATTTCTAAAAATGCATTTGGATGCCCGAAGACAGACAGTACTTTATGATATTTTTCCAAAGCATCTCTTTAAAGGAACTTTGTTTCTAACTACTTTTTGACTAGTTTTCAGAGTAGCCAAAGTCTTTTTAATTTCAAAGGTCATGGTATAGTTATATGTTTTGACTCCAATGACTTAGCGCCCTATTCCATCCAAGGACCAGGTTACTAAGAAATAAGAAAACTTCTTTGTTTTGAGGATTTGTAATCACTCCCGGGAAACACTGGAAATAGCAACATAATAACAAGAATGCAAACATGCAATGTATTCTATAATTGCTATCAGACATTTGTGGCTGCATTGCCTTTCATCAAATGGCATACAGCATGATCTACAGCAATCTATACACTTCCTCCTTTACTGAAAATGAGAAAAGATTTAAAGTTCATGCCATTCATTACTGCAACCTATCATTTAACCTGAGATATTAGGATTTATTTTTTAATTAAATTATTCAGTTCGGAGACATTACCAGTATAAAGGTGTACAAAGTAGCCTCTTGAAACTCAGCTTCATCAAAATTCACAACAGAAAAGTAGAAAAATGTACCCACAATTTGTGGACTTCAATTTTTCTGGGAAGTGTCAACTAATGAAATTCTTAATGTAAAAAAAAAATTCCTTTAGTATTTTACATTTGGGAAAAAACAAGGGTCCTTAAAACTGAACTTATGTCTTATTTTACTATTTAGTAGCATTCAGTTTTGATCAGTTTAAAAAATAAACACATTATGTTAATTGTCTCTAAGCCATATCTACAGTAAGGTTTTTGCACGGTTTTGACTGGTTGGGTTTAAGTAGTGTGGGGTTTCTTGAGGGGGGGGGGTTGTTTTGTTTTCTTTTTTTTTTCCTTCTGGAAAACAGTGGACAGAGGAAGTTCTCACACCACTTTAAACCAAAAATACACCTGGATTGCTTTTAGTTTACTTAAGAGTCTGCAGAGCATTCCATAATCCACTGAGAATTTGGCAAATGTTCACGCCATCGCGCTACTGCGTCTTTTATGAATAAATTTATAAACTGCTTTGCACCCTACGCAACTGGAAAGGTTATATAAAAAACATGTCGCCTTATTTCTTCAGTTTAAAAAAAAAAAAAAAAACAAACACCAAAACCGAACCACACACACACACCAAAACTCAGGTCAATTGCATCTGGAATACTCAGAAGTTAGTCAGTCTGGCTGTACACTTGGGATTTCATTAAACACTCCCTAGCACATAAGACATAATAGAGTATCCACTCTATCCAAAGTAAAATTCACTAATATTTTTGAATTTTTGCATATCCGATCCTCAGATGCCTCTTCAGTTTTTTTAACTTCTGACACGCAAATACCCTTGTCCACTTTTTCACTACTGGAAACACATGAATGTTTTGGAGGATGCTACAGCAAACACAGCTCCTTCATAAGTATCTTCGCAGGAAGGTCTGATTTTTCACAGGCTGGTACCTCTGAATTCACTGTAGAGAAACCTGGAGTCATGTGGCACTGAAAGTTTTAGAGTAGAGGGCAGAGGAACCAACAAGGCTGGAGGAGAGAAGGCAACACTGAAAATCTTCACAATTTATCCTGTCAAGTCTTAGAAATTACTGGGCACATGAATGTAAAACCATGCCCAAAGAAAGCCAAAGATTAACTCTCAAACAATATAGCACAGGTACAGAATATGTTTTAAACTTGGTGTATAGAACCTACCACTATGAATATCAAACCATTTCACAAAATGAAGGAAATTAACCTCATAATAGATAATAAAATAGTTTCATCTACCCACTACAGAGATTGGTTAGGATGCTCAAGGTAAGTCTTGTAATACAGCTCACTCAGAGCAAAAGCTGCAGATTCCTGTTTGAATGCTTTTTATACTAGAAAACTACCCTTTCCCTACAATGACTGGGGAGGAAACTCTGCTCCTACCAGACAGATAAAATATTTAATATCATGAAGCATGTAAAGCACATTCCACATAGGATAAAAACTAGAAATTAACAGAGTATGCAACTGCAGTAGAGAATTGCTTCTCAATCTGCACAGCAGAAAGCAAACATCACTTAAGATTAAACTCAGCTTTTTTTCCAAAGGCATTATTAATTCTATGTTTGTTGTTTATTTTTATCTCCCCTTTGTAGGAAACAGATATGTCATATTTATAGCATAAGCTATTAGTCGGCTGTTTATCACTGTTAGAAGTGGTGATAGAAACAAAAACCAAAAGGTGTGTGATCTATGAATTAAACTGTATTATACTGACAGATTACTTTTTTTCCTGAAGGGAAAAGACAAATAAGGTCTAACCTAGATTTCCTTCCTCTTCTACTTGAAGCTTTCCCCCCCCTCCAACTAAGTATAAAAGGCGTGCTTTCTCAATTTCTATCACTGAAGCACAGGAGGATTAATTCCGATTGCCTTTTGCAAACTCTGCTTTTTAAAAAGCATTCTTTCCCATGTTTCTAAAGAAGTATCGAGTGACTCTATAAATTAAATTGTCATGATGCATTCATTTCACTAAAATTATCAACACCATGTTCCTGAAAAGGTATTTTAGCAGGTGAAAGAAGAAATACTTTTGATCTTTCTCCTCACTGTTGCATTAACCTAGGATACATAGGGTATATGTTTAAGATCATGTTGTTCTTGATTCAATTTCCCAAAAAGAGAAGACAAGCTATCAGAATTTGCTGGTATCTTTTTCTCCTTTTTGGGGCCAAAATCTTATCAAAATTTTGATGAACAGACAGTGGATAGGAAAGAAAAAAAAAAAAAACCAACAAGAACAAAACAAAAATTTGAGCAACATTGCATAATAAGAAAATAGGAACATAGTTTTGACTTCTGAACTTATCTCTGCATTTCGATCGAAAAGAGCAAGCTGGGTTACAACCAACCAGTGAGATAGCATTCTCAGAGGTTTATTATACATACTGCAAAATTTTTACCAGTTATGTAGCATGGCTGTGAGTTTTGACACTATAAGCCCAAATCTCTTACCCTAATACTTTGAAGAAACGATATATATATATATATATAATCAGAGCAGGTTAACGTATATTTTGACATACCAGTACAAAGTCCGCAAGTTCATTCCAGTAAGTGTCCAGCATCCTTAAGCATACTAGAAACAAGCCAGATTAGGGCAGTAGCTTCACAGAGCACACATGTTGTGGATATGTTTTCCCTTGTTCCTCAAGATCTGAAAGTGTCTAGCATTTAATAAATAAACATAGAATCTTTATTTCTTTTCCTAGACACTAAAATAAATATCACACCTCCATTATATGAACAGATCAAGATTTGAATAAATTTGCATATCTGAATCTGAACAGAACATTTTTCTTTATGATAAACTTGTGAGTTGGAAAGATGAGAGTATTTGACTCACAGTGGTAAAGTATTTCTCAGACTCCTGCTGCTGACACAGGGCAGGACAACCAGCACCACAAGCAAACTCCTTGTCAGTCTGCTTGGATTTCCAGATTTCTAAAAAAGTAAAACTTGGGAGCAAGGTCAACATCTAAACTAAGTGGTTTCATCTCATCAGAAGAAAATAGCAAACATTTCTAAATATCTGTATGAGTGACAGGTCAACTGTTTTCTATCTTGAAGATAGGTAAAGCCAGATGTATCAGTCGTAAAAGTAGTCTCCAGTTTGGAGATGCCAAGCAGTTTTTAATTCTGTAAAATGGGGTGTGCCCCAACTGTAGCTGTTAGATCTACATTCACTGGAGACAAAATCTTAGCAGGGAAAGGGGGGAGGGGGAGAGAAAAAAAGAAAAACAGAGGAAAAAAAATCTGATACTTTTATTTGTTATGGTGAGGGGATACAGATTTGGGAAGTGTTGCAGGTCCTTTGATATTGCTTTTAAAAGGGAATGAAATTCCCATTCAAGGAAAGCCAATGTCAGCCTTTATTATTCCTTAGCACAAACAGAAGAAGCAATATCAAACCACTGCAGAGTCAGATACTGAATTCAAACAATTTTAAGTGTGGTTAAGTGCCATGGTTTGTGCACTTGATCAGGAAAACAAATATCCAAGCTTTATAATATCTCAGATTTTGTTTAGAAAAAATAATTCTACTAATGCCTGCCCAATTGGTAAATGACATGTGGGATTCAGCTCGAGGCAGAATTTTACAGAGCAAGTTACCATGTGTTCTGTTTCTTATTTGGTACTTGTTCTTTCATTTTTAAGGAAGGAAAAAATAGTTGGAAGTCTAACACACGTGAATGATTTTTATCATTTTGCTTGAAGGGGACATAAGGGAGAATAAACTGACAAGCAATCACTGTGTAGTGGTGCCTAGGTTTTGTTTCGTTTTAACAAGGAGCTGTCCAATCAGAAAGACAGAACAATGTCCATTGATATTTCACAGAACACCCGAGCAAGTCATGATGCCAAATAAAACATCAAGAAAGACACAAGAGTCATGGAAGGCTCCAATATTTTGTTTCATGGGGTGTTCCATGCTCATCTTAGTCTTTCTGGATGCATTTCCTCTCTTGAAGCACTCCTACTGTGAGAAAGAGACTTATCTCGTATGCTTCTTTGTCCTAAGAATATCACAAGAGATGTACTAGAGAATATGTCCCTCAAATCCACAAAGTACAAAGTGACTAAATAAATTTTGCTTCTTCCCCCACCAAAGCAACTCTCCTGTACTCAAAAAATAGACTGTATTAACATTTCCAAAGAGCTACTTCACTGAAAAATAATTTCTGACTAGGCCATAAGATGCAAGTCAAAGGACATTGACTGCCTGTGTCAATCAATGTCGCCGATTCAGATCTGAATGGTTCTGTCATACTAGTAGAGAATGAGGAGAAAGGATGGAAGGATGGTGCTGCACCACTCCTACATTCAGTCTTCACATTGCCCCAGGCAAAATTCACCTCCTTTTTGAAGGAACTAAGCATTGTCAAACAAACCTGTTTCGCCAACCACAGTAAAACACCCAGTGCCTTACTCATGCTTGTCTGGTGCATCACCGCAACAAGAGGAGAAACGCTTCTGTTAGAGCAGAAGAAAAATGCCAAGCAGGAAACCCAGTTACAAATTTCATGGGGATCAAAATTAATTTTACAATGGCTTAATCAAGCAGAGAGTTAGCATACCATCGTTCCCTTGTCTTTTGCTGCGAAGGCTAGTTATAATAACTCCAGGTAATTTCACGTGCTCCTCGGAGCTTCTGAAACTCCTGATTTAGAAATACTCATTAAAGAGAACAGTAATGTAACTCATCGTCTTAAAAGCTGCCTGAGAGGATACTATATATATGGTTTTGCATGACAGAATTTTTTGTAGGATATGTAACTGCATTTCTCTCACTGATTTCAATTACCAGATGTGTTTTACTTCAACAAGCTATGGAAATCCAAGCCAATAAGTTTTACCACAGCCTTAGCTGTCCAGATTATCCTGCTGTTCATGTAGCATTTTTCTGAATATAAATTGTTGGATTTTTCTCATTATCAAATACAAATGGTGTTAACAATAACATCCTCTATTATTGTATCCTCATTTCCATGCACAGGTACTACAGAGGCATTTTTAAGGCCAAGAGTACTTGGTAATTATGCTGGGTAAAATCTTACTGTTACTACATGTTTAACATGCCAGCCAAGGAAAACAGCAGTTAAATTAGCACATCTGAAAAATGAAGGTGACTTATAATTATAGCCCATTCCCTCCAATTTTAATCAGATATCTGACTATTAAGTTCTAAACATTACAACTAACTTCCTTTGTCTGGATCGTGAATTCCCATTATGCTGAAAGTGAAGGATGCCTGTTGCAAACACACATGAAAATCTATATGTGCACACATACAGCCACGTACCATCGGCCAGGGGAACCTCCAGTTGTACCAGCTGCAGCTGCCCAGCTCTTGGCAGGGGGCCTGCTGGCTCTGTGGCCAGCAAAATACTGGCAAAACACTGCCTGGTGGTAAGGGGTAAGGGAAAAGATGTGAGAAACAGCCCTGACAGCCCCGAGGGGAGAGCGGGACGAGGGGCTCCAGCTGCCCCCCGGCAGAGATTCCCCTGGAGAGCCCCCAGGGAGCAGGTGGAACCTCCTGAGGGAGCTGCGGCCTGTGCAGAGCCCGCGCTGCAGCCGGGGAGCGGTGTGAGGGGGCGGGGGGCAGAGAGGAGCTGGAGGGTCTGACCGCAGCCCCTGTTCCTGTCCCCTCACACCCCTCCACAGTGGGGGGGTAGAGGAATCTGAGTGAAGGAGTGAAGGTGAGCCTGGGAAAAAAAGGGTGGAGGTCAGGGCCGGAGGAAAGGTGTTTTAGGGTTTTTTTTGCATTTGTTTTCTACCACCCAACTTTATTTTAATTGGCAATAAATTAAATTCATTCTCCCCTAGTAAAATCTGTTTTGCCCACGAGGTAATTGGCATGCGATCTCCCTGTCTTTATCTTGGCCCGCAATGCTTCATCTTATTTTCTCCCGTCCCACTGAGGGGGGGAGTGAGGGAAGGGCTGGGGGCGGTCTGGCAGGTGGCCAGGGCCAAACCACCACATCGTTTAATGATGAAGTATCAGAGTCAACCTTACGTTGCTTGTCAGAGACACCACAGAAGTTCATGCCACCTCTGTTGACTAAAAGCAGTGTAAAAGCATTTTTTTTTCTCTATGTAGTCAACTCCCTGTCTTCAGGACAATATTCACACCTAGAAGGCTGTGAAGGGCTAGCTTTTGGCTGTCCTTGACACAGCCTCGTGGGGTCCCAGGTGGGATTCAGATAACATTACTCCTCCGTAAAAGAAATGAGAAGATACCAAAGGAACCTAACCATGCTGTCCTTTCAGTAAGCAAAGATAGGCTTGAGCTCAGCTCCGTCCCCCCTCTAACAAGCACCGAGGGGCTGACTGAAGGGCTGTATGCCAGGAGAGGAGACACTTCAGGGAACCCAGGAAAATCTTTTACTTATCTACTCTAGACATCAATTCTTCAAGTTTGAGCTGGGGCTGCAAATCCAGGATCCAGCATCATCAGCTGAAACCAATGGCTGGTTTGGAGGATCAACTCTTCGTTTCTATGGCAAGCTACTTGTAATGTGAACTTTTAATAGTGACTATAACAACTACCCTGAATTCACACATTATTCTACATATCAAGCAATCATTTTAAATTGTTCTTCCTAGGATACAGGCATCAGCAGCAACAACATGCTTTCATCAAAGCATTGATTTGTTTTTGCATGTGCATATTCAGTAGTGTGCTGGGAACTTTAAACATGCTGTGTTGTCAATCCCCACAAACACAGCGATAATGCTGCTTTACAAGGAGACAGTCTCACACCTAGGCCTCTAACAGAATTTGAAAGTTTTCAAATTCCAGATAAGGTACACAATGCACTGAAGACCCTGTGCCTCGTCCTTTTACAGATGAGTAGATTGTAATAGGAAATAATCAGTATAAATGAAACCAAAGAGAAAAAGACAGGTAAAAAAAATTTTAAACTGATTTATGTCATGAACATCTGATTTTCCTTCTATAAATTCTCCTTAAATTTAACAAACTGAACTTGTAATTATTAATGGCTTCCTGAATTGAAAAAAAAAATCCCCCCCCCCCCCCCACCCAAATAGCTCTCATTTCTGTTCATTTTATTCTCAGGATTAATTTCATTAAGCCATCCTTAATTTAATTTAGAAAGTTAACTTTTATGTTCAATGCAGTTTGCCAGGATAGTTGGCTGAATGTGCAAAGAATTATTTTTTCTTATAAATGAATGAACAAGACTTGAGGAAGATAAAATGAATGACTAAGTGACTGCAGTTAACCAAAAAGCTCCATTTTGCTCCCTGATGGAGAATGATGGAATATAATTTTATTGAACTCCATTATCCTAATGAGAAGATATTCTATGCTTGATCTTAGCCAAAAGGTCAGAGAAGATATTTTAATGACTTACTGCTTCTGCTTAATAGCAAGATTTCATAATTAATCAAACAGATGTTGTTTCAGTAATGAGCCTTTTTCAGTGTCCATGCATCTTCTTTCAGTTTGGTTTACAATATACACAGGAAGCACATGCACATGCTTTTCATCATGTAATGTGCACAAGTAAAACATCACTGGGAAGAAAAAAAAAAGGAGGAAGGACCACAAATAGGACAGCATAATTCTGATTTCCATTACTATAAGCAAAAGTTTACAATTTCTTCCTCCATTTCTGTTCTTATACAGAAAATCAAGTTTTCAATAAATATTTAAGTAAAACTTGCAGTGAATTTTATGGCCCATCTTCTTAGGAAGGCTTGCAATCAAATTGGTTAAAAAAACCAAAGGAAATGCATAAACAAAGGAACACTGATGTTGTGTTCTTATAATAAATGTGATATCCATACATATCTACTTAAGAAAAAGACTGCAGTTTTTCTCAAGTTGGATCTCTGCTCCACTGTTACCCTCCATGAGCTGCAGGGGCACAGCTGCCTCACCATGGTCTTCACCTCAGGCTGCAGGGGAATCCTTGCTCTGGCACCTGGAGCACCTCCTCCCCTTCCTTCTTCACGGACCTTGGTGTCTGCAGAGTTGTTGTCTCGCATATTCTCACTCCTCTCTCCAGCTGCAGTTGATGTTGTGCAGCAACTTTTTCCCCTTAAATATATTCTCACAGAAGCACTACCACTGTTGTTGATGGGCTCAGCCTTGGCCAGTGGCAGGTCCATCTTGGAGCCAGCTGGGATTGGCTCTACTGGACATGGGGGAAGCTTCCAGCAGCTTCTCACTGAAGCCCCCTTGCTACCAAAACCTTGCCACGCAAACCCAATACAATGGTATGCTCATATCTGAATAGCTGACATGAACGTATTTTGTATTATTTACACAATGGAACAAGGTATTGCCCCACTATTTCATTAATCTGACCTCAAATATAAGTTCATTAAGAGAGTTCTCTGCTGCAAATGTCAAACCACCCTTGAAACTCTCCAGGTGTAGGTACGTTTTCCTGCCCAAGCTACTAATTCCTTATAAGAGGTATTTTAAAAAGGTCCCTTCTTCTAAAATAAAAATACTGATTTAAAATATATTGATATGTTGTATTTTACATTATTTTAATTCACTGATTTTTTTTATTTAATTCACTGAATTATTTTTAATGCACTGAATTACATTTTGTATCATGGCAGCACAAGAATCTTCCATGTGGTATGTGTTTTGCTATTTGTAATACGATGCGGAAAGAGTTGTCAACCTGTTAGTCTGTTACTCTGAGCCAGCTCTTTCTGAGACACGCTGCTTGAATTATTGTTATTTCTCAGCTAATATCTGGTCACCAACATTAATATTTTTTTGTAATGCGATAAAGGTAAAATACAGGTGTTCAAATCATTTAAGTAAGAAACATACTGTGCTTCGCTATAGGCAGCAAGAAGGCACAGAAAAATCAAACCTAAGTATCACTTAAGAAAACTGCTGTATTGAGGTGAAATGCATTTACCATTCATGTAATGTTTAGGAAAGAAAAGGCTTTCCATTGAGCAATACACAGTGTATTAGACATGAAATATAATTCCTAGGTCACTGGTTCCAACTCATGAAACGCATCCTCCTGCTTCGTAACTCAGAAATACCGGCAATAGTTGTACGAGACATCGGAAGCTAATTGCAACCTTAGCTGGAATGCCAAGAACACGACATGCACCTCTTCTGGAGTCACAAAAATGGCAGAAGGATGTAACAGTTACACTGCGTTCCGGTCACCTCTCTTCAAAATTTATTCCAAATTTGAAATGGTTGTAATGTTCAGAAACATGTTCTGAAGGGTTCTGCAGGGGGGTTGGGTAACCATATTTCAAAAACCCCAGTAACAATTTTGGCCATCAAAATGTCATATTTTTTTGCTATCTCCATATAAAACAAGAAATATTTTTTGGTGTAATTCTCTACATTTGGTGCAATGGGGGGACTTCACTGCTCCTTGCAGGTGTCAGACATCAACCACTGTTCATCAATTAATTTAAATATATATAAATGTACAAATAGACTCCTATTATCATTATATGTGGTCTTTTGAATTGTAACACTGGCTGTGCACCATTTTACCTGAAAAAATTCGAGCTTGGGATTTCAATTTCATGTGAGGTAAATCAGCCTCTCTAATCAATTTCCTTCCGTGTACAAATCTGATAGTATATTGACTGAGACATAGATTTCATGCAGCGTTTCACAGGGAAATTTCAAGTTACAATAAAACAAAACGAGAGACAACCTAACTTTTAGGCTTTTGTTTCATCAGAGAAAGTGCTTGGTCTCGACAGGTGCCTCACAAAACACACCACCTGTTCAACGACTGTGTAAGGAAAATATTTGGGGATATTTCCCTGTTGCAGAAAAGCCAGGCTGATCACTGTCAGCTTCCAGGCTGAGTTTATGAACGGATATGCTCCCTGTTTGAAAAGTGCTCTCTCCACAGCAATACTGAAAAACAAACACAAAGAGCATTGAATTCCAACTGCAACACGAAAGCATCAAAATTGAGTTCAGGGGAAGACAGCGGTTTATCTAAAAAAGTGTAATGAGAGTAGATTTGAGCCTAGTGCCAATATTAGTTTTCAGTCATGATTATGTAGCAATTAGCTCGTTATCCTTCTGATTTTCAGTTCTGATCAGTCTTTATGACAGTTTGTTGTATCTGCCTGTGGATAGAAAAAAATTACTTCTATGTAAGGGGAAAACAGAAGGCAGAACAAGTATAAGCAGGACATTGACTCAAACAACAATTGAGCTAATAAGTTCAGAATGCTATGAATACAGTTATAGCCTCTAAGTTTAGAGGTAGTAATTCATAATTTATTTTTACTAAGTCTTATGAAATCACTGTTGTTCCAACATCATAAAGACATGGTTTCACCACAGCTAGTACCCTTACAAGCAGTGCAAAAGAAAAAAAACCTGGTAAGTGAGATAAGATAACTTATCAGTTATCAGCAGAAAAACACCTGTGAATAAGGGCTGGGTAACACTGACAAAGTTAAAACTTCTAACAGGGTAACTATCCTAGACAGTTCAGCAGATATTCCAGGCATCCCTGCAAGTCAAAATGTCTGCTAGTGTCATTTGTGCTAGAGAACTGGTGGGGTGGAAACCAACCAGGCATGAAAATTCACCACCTCTGTGGACAAGATACGGAGAAGGGACTAATAAGGCATATTTGCAAGTGAGTTACAATTGTAACGCATATAGTCAACTTTTTGTTGGGGATTCCCAGCTGGACATTTTCTTCTCCTCACAGGCAGAGAATTTACCCCAAGGTTGCTCTGTTGGCGTAAAATGACCTAAAGGACCCTGGTAACTCATGAGATGGCTGGTTGAGTGTCACCATAATGGTTTTCTAAAAAGTGAGAACTAAAAATCACAAGAAGCTGAAAAAACTTTGTCACTTGCAAGATCTGGAGAAAGATTTATATGGATAAAGTATTATTTACTAGAAACCTGCCAAGGAGAATTAGAAAAGTAAAATAATGGGTAGAAGCCAGAAGGATAAGACCACAAAAGAGAGAAAAAACACTCTGCCAAGAGCTACTGAATACAAGAACTAGTTCTACAGCTTGAAAGCCAGAGCCAGAGCCAGTCTTTCCCCACAACTCATTAGCTTCCATAAAAAAAATTTAAAAAATGTCAAAAAGGCATAATCCACTCATAATATACCTGTGTTATGCACTTGTGATTCATTACAGGAAGCTGTAAGAACTAGTTTGAATCCTTTTGCCCTTGACAGTACCCAAGTATATGGGTAAAAGCTCCCTCTAGTGACAGTGCTTGTTCAAACCAAGGAAAGACAAAAGGTTTTCATGGAATTGTTAGCAGAGCTCGGCTTCCACAGGTGCTAGATAAGCATTCAGTTTTTAGTAGTCACTAATTTAGATGATGAAAAATCAGTGAATTGTTATAATTTAAAATTACTACTCACTTTTAAAAGATACATATATTTCCTATGTTCTGTTGTCCCACGTTACAGTGCAAGATTACCGAACACATTTGTTAATCTGATTTTTCCCTTATTTGCACTGGATTTATTAAGCACAAAAATACATCGGTTAGATGTGTCCCAAAATGGTGAAAACCAACAGCTAGTATGAAAGGAATTACGTAGAAAGAAGAATGTTAAAAGTGTTAGAGGAAGCATGAGCACACAATTGTTTTTGTTGTGACCTCTGTACTGCCACCTAGTTAAAAAAAAAAACACCAGTGTTCACAGTCCCCAAAAGATAAAACGTGCAAAGTGAATTTTAAGAATGTCGTAAAAGGGGAAAAAAAAACACCAAAACAAAACAAACAACAATGCACTGGTGATTAAGTATGGGAGGGAAGACCAGTGCAAAGAGAGTAACTTGTTTACTTAAATACAGATGAAACTCAAAATGAAAATGGTGTTGGTTTTAAACTCAGTTGTAGAAAGCTGAGATTAAAAGTTTATAATTCTATCAGAAGTGGTTAAGGGGGTATCAGTAAAATAATCACCAGAACTGGGTCACATGGCAGTACAAGTGTTGGGGAAAGAAGGGGGTGAGGGATGATAATAATAATAATAATAATAGTAATAATTCATTAATGCGATATGAAGCCAAGCTAGAATAGAAAGCAAGGACAAAAAAATTATTAATGGGCAAAAGGAAGTAAAGACATTTTAGTGAAAGAAACTCACATAGGACATGAATAAAAAAACCCACAAAAAACAGGGAACCTCAGTGGAAATAAGTTACAGTCATAAGATAAAATAATTTAATAGATGTAACTTGATAGACCCATAAATCTCTGAGCTCCATGAGAGTCAATAATTTTATTTTTTTAAGAAAAAAAAAAAAGGTTTGTTTGGGTTTGACAGAATCAATATCGGGGCTTCAGAAAGTGAGAAGCCACTGGGACTATTAACAGCAAGAGATAAGAATTATCCAAAGCACATCACAAGCTCAAGACTGACAACTTGAAAAAAACAGTGTAACTTTTATAATGTTTTAAGAAGCAAGTCACATCAAGAAAGATAGAAACTTGGACAGTGCAACTCTAACGAAAGGCAGAGCTCCCCCTTGAAGAGAGCCCCAATGCATTCAGGAGTAAAATGATGGCTACAAATGGAAACACAGAAAGGGAACTAGATCTCCCCCAAAACTGAGCAGATCTAAATTAAAACACTTGACAGTCACTATAGTCTAGTTTGCCTTTACATTTTCTGCAAAAACTATTCTCTTTATCAAACAGAGAAATACTCTGTACTTGAAGCTCAGTCATTAATATGTAATGGATGTTGGAGACTAAAAAAGCCCACAATATTCCCCACCTCCCCTTTTGTAATAATGTGAAAGGATAGGATTGCTTGCTTTTTTTTCCTAGCATGTTTTTGGTTTTTCAATTGCAATAGAAGAATCTTTGTTCTTTCTTGATCTTTCCATGCTAATGCATTTACTAATTGTTTGTTTTACAGTTTTCACCTGCTAATTCATCTGGGTTAATCTATCTCTATTTGAAGAAAGAAAATTGTGATCAGCAAAAATCAAAATCCTTAATTGGGTTAGAAGTCCCTACCTAGCTGTGTAATGAAAGAGCTGTTTGTAACTTCTCATCTGTAATATAACAAAAAACTTCAGGGTGTTTTTGAGGAAAACATTTAAACAACTCTTTCATTATTTCAATACCTACCACGTCTAGTCACAACAAACAGACATTTTAAGTGCCAGATGCCAGAAGTTTTCTATGATGGAGTACAACACTTTTTATACCTCCACACCAAGCAACAAGAGCCTCTCTTCAGAGCATTGATGATCTATGGTATTACAGAGAGACTACTCCAAAGCAGAGAACCCGAGTATTCTTCAACCATAAAGGCTATATTGTAGCATTGTTTTTATCACGGTGCACTTGCACATTTTCTCAAATCCCAAATGCGTCTAAATATAAGGCATCGAGAAACAGCCTGTCCTTTGGTAGACTGACACTATCAACTCCCAACACCTGCAGTCATCCATAACTAGTCTTACCAGACCAAGCAAAGCTCCACTTACTTCACAAATTACAGAAAGATACCCATGTTACAGAAATAAGCCATAGGTAAAGCCACTATTTCTAGCCTCATTGGATTAATTTCTGTTAGTGTATGACTATGGCTTTCAGTGATGCTACTTCGCATATATGCAAATACTAAGCTTCTTTGAAAAAAAGAGTTAAGAGGAACATATCATGTAAATCTTAACCTGTCAGCCAGAAATTTCATCGTTGTACTGGCAATTGAATTTTTGCATCACTGACAGAATAGCCATTTCTCAACAAAATTCAGACATAATGGCAAAAAGTGGACAAATTACATGGTGGCGTGTCTGAGGAAGCTAAATGCCAGGTGTTTCAAAATTTGTCTAAGACTGAAACAAGAAGAAAAAAAGGTGGAAGTTGGACAGAAGGGTCACTTTAATAGCGGGGTTTGTGTTAGCAAAATTAGGTATTTTCATGAGGCCTGAAGAGATTTTATGCATAAATGGTTACAAAGGCAAGCATGGAAAAGACCTTTGGGATAAAAGCTCTCAGGATTCTTATCTAAGCCACTGATATCCCAGCCCAGTACCTACATTTATCATGAGCCAAGGTGTGCAGCCTACCATTTTTAACAAACAGAATTCAAACACTTTAATTAAAAAACAGAAACTCACCATGCAAAACAGCCAGTTCCATTTCATTCACCTTGAGCTATTTTAGTGATAATATGCAGTATTTTAATCACTGCATCCACAGAAGAATGAGCTAATTCCACTTTTGTACTGTAAACAAGTCTTCAAAAAAGGGGAGGAAAAAAGGCTAAACTTGAACACAGTACAAACAAAGCAGTTTGAAAAGCAAGAGAGATTAAAGTTTGCTGTGATTTTAAGCATAATTATAGTCCAAAACATGTAAAAATTGGCTCTTCTCATTAAAGGATAGTACTTCCTGTGTAGTCTGGTAACTTCTACCAGCATTGCAATGCAGAGCAGTAGAGCATGACCAGGATGAACGTTCAATGTATGCAGTATGTAGTAGAAGAATTAACCAGAGCCCAGATTTAATAGGATTTTTATGAATTCAGTTTAAGCACATAAATATTCCCTAAAAAAAAGGCAGTGGGATAGCTAATATGCTAAAAACAAAGCAGGCAACGTGAAAATTTTATCAAGTCAAGCACTTGCTTCTGATTTCAGAATCTTCTATTCTTAGGGCGATACTTGACCCAAAAAGTCATCCTGCTCAACCTTCAAAACTCTGGCAATCAAAACAACTTTTCCAGTTTCACACAACTATGTACAGTTTAGCATAGAAAAAACCCAACACAGTTAACTTCAGTACCATTGCATCATTTCTGTATCTAGCTTTGAGAGGACAGTTACGTTTATTTGAGATGGAGACGAAGTACAGCACCTGGCCTAATTTCAGTTGTAGTCCAAAACAAGATATCCTCTAGAAATGCTGAATTTGCTTGTTATAAAAAGTTGCAAAAGCACAAGAGCTTCATTTCAACTTTGAATTAACATGTCAGAACTCTTTAGTAGAATTTATTTAAATGAAAACTATGTTCTGATTTGGTACACCATTACCTTTTAAAATGTGTTGCCTGTTGATAACAAACCTGAATGTATAAATCTGCTTTAATCCAAAATCCCAGTCCCTAGTAAATGATCATGCATGTTATTTATACATAAGCAACACCACAGTCCCCAGTGAAGCAGAGCCATGGTGGGTGTGAGACACAGCAGCTGCTCGCAGATCACAGTGCAGAGCTACAGGTTAGGAGTGGAAGGGAGGAGGAATAGTAAGTTTATTTACTTTGACTTATAAATAACTGAGGGAGGGGAGGAAGCCTATCAGACACATTTAGTGTTGTTTGCAAAAATTCACATAACATTGATGGAGCATTTTATTATCACCATGACAGATGTGGGGGGGAAAAAAACCAAAAAAAACCCCAACTATAAACTTCATAAAATACAGTATTGGCTTCTGACACTTCAACCGGTCAGTAGCTTCCCTTCTTCCCAAAGCTCAGAGGAAGCAAGCAAACATACACAATGCCCTGAAGCTAACGCTATCAAAGGGTGTCATAAAATATGTACTAGCAGCCCTTTCTCTCTCGTCTATAATTCAGAGAAGTCACTTCAAGCACCTCTGCAACTTAGTAACTTCCACTCGAGAGGATGGAGAGCAGCTCCCAGGTAGGGGGATCTCTGCACACAACGCTGCCTTACAAACGGGGATGTTACACAACAGAAACCAAGCCAGCCAGTGCACCCAAGATGCCTTGGCATCCTATGCTTTAGCAAGCAATGCACCATATCACAAATCGGGCCTTCTGAATGACTATAAGGAATATGACTTTATACGTAACATAATCAGTTTTCAGCCAGAACTTTTATCTGCATTTTTTCACACAAAAGCAGCCAGTTTCTCAGTTAAAAGGAATTTCAAATGCAACATTTTGTAGAAGGAAAGAAGGATTTTTTTTCAAGTATATTGTACTAAAAAATAGTCTATTTTCCTCCTTTACCCTTCCTGATCGTATCACAGCAAGTCATTCTATTTTATTCTACACTGATTTTTATGGTGCCTTATGACTGTAATGTCATCCAGTGCCATATCAAGCAATGCCACTAACATTCATCATTTACAACTCTTTCTTTTATTCTTCCCTTGGAAAAAAAAAAAAAAGAAAACAAGAAAACAAACTAAGTGTAAGATTGTGTTTTCTCTTGGTAAGATTTTGATTTTGCTCGAGAAATGAACCTAGAAGCACCTGGCAAAAAAACAGCTGACAGCAGAAGGGAGACCTTTGATTTTAATGCCACAGTGCACTGATTAGCAGTGCATAATCAATGACAGGATAGATGCTGCTGTGTGAAACTCTCGGGCATGGTATGCCACCTCTAATGAGAGGACTGCTTCTTTCAGTAACACTGTATTATTGACTTGGACTATAGTTTAAGAAAGATCAAATCAGCTCAATTAGGATGCTCATTTGTATTCAGGCAGCACCATCCAGAGTTCAGTCACTAGCACTTTGTTCCTGAAGATAACAAAATGTTTGTGCATAATGTATCTTTTCATCCTTTAAATTGTAAAGGTCACTGGATGGGAAGGTATTGCTTTTCTGACTGCTATTCTTCTACAGCCATTTCATTTCAATCTCCATACATCTATCATAAGCTATTGACACAGGAAAGCGAGGTAAGAGCAGTTGCTATTTTTAATTCCCCCCTCCCACTACTTGCATCCAAAGTCACAGCAACAGACATATCCTTCCCTATCTCCAATAAATACAGACTCATTGACAGACTTGGTAGAAATTTTTTACCCATAAAGTAATTTCCTCTAGGAGAAGTTAATTAATAGGACTTTAAATTCAGCAAGAATGATTTTCTTTGGTTCTGTTTTGCCTGATCATAAAGGCCAACTAACATTTATACCTATTGCGTATATACAAACATACTCCCCCACACCCACATAGTAAAACACACACAACAAGTATTTGGTAGGGTCCAATGAAAAAGCCTTAGTTCTATCTTTCAGAACACAAATAATTTACTGTTCAATTGAGGTGTGCAAATATTTGGGAGGAGAGCCTTGTTTCATTGACTGAGCTAAGAGTAGCCGCATTTTATATTAAATCACTCTAAAATATTTTTGTTTGTCCAAACATTTATGTTTGTCCAAGTTATGTTTATTATAGAAGTAAAATGTTCCCCTTAGCCCAAAATAAGCTGTTGTGTATTTTGGGGTGACAGACCCAACATTCACAAGCACATACTATTCATACAACCATGCCAGCTGAGGCCTTCCCATTCTCCATCCATGGGCTGTAGCCATGAGTTCAAATATTTTCACTGCCCATTTCAGAGGCACAATTCAAACTTCAGTCAAGTATACAAGCTCATTTGCATTAGCCTTCCCATCAGGACAAGCCATGTAGCCTCTTATGGTGCTTCTTGTGAGCTAAACTCCCATTCCCTCTGCTTTCCCAGGGTGGGACTGGTCATGTAAATCCAGTCCCACGACTAGACTCATCCTTGTTGGTCATGCGATGGATGTACAGAAAAAGATGACCATCCAGCCTACCATCTCCCACTTGACAATGGCTTTCTAGTCCTTGTAGCCCTGGAAGCAGCTCAGAGCAGGCCAAGTGAAGCTTGCTGGTGGAATTTATCTGGCCTCAGTACCACAAGATTAGTCAGCCATCAGCCCATGCAATTAGTCAAAGCAGCAAAGCCACAAGGAAATACAGTGTCAAACAATATTTTCCCAAAGTAGAGTTGCTACAAGTGGGATGTTTCCAGAATGAATAAAAAACAAAGGGAAAACTCTTCTTCCACTACATTTTGTCTTTGATATGTCTTCTTGAAGCAAAAGTCATTACACACAGTGTGCTGGTGTTTATTGCCAAGGTTCTTACCTTCACCTAAGACACTCCTTGCAAAGGAGGCTGTCTTTTTGTATATGTGCCTCAGTCAGTAGCATTTTGTTTATTAAAAAGTCAGCCAAAAAGTTTCATTCTGAATAATTTCTTGCAAAAGAGTCTTGAACGGTTGGATGTTATGGTGAAGTTGGAAATAAGCAAGTGTTTCTTTATATTAAGAGCACTACTTGCAAGGACACATGCACATGCTAATCTTTGGGAAACAGTCATCCCTTTAAACAGAAGGGTACCACTGCCTTCTAAAATTAAGCAGATCTTCACTGACAATTTCAATCCAGGTCAATGGTTATCCTGAATCTCCATCTGAGACAGTCTTTGCTATGAAATTATCCTATGGTGTGCAATACCATTTGCACCATGTAAGTGTGTTATATAGTATAAAGCATGACAGCATAATGAGGCTAATTATAAAGGTCAACAATGTTTTTCATAAAGCAAGAAATAATTCCCATTCTTCTATGTAAGTGAATTCAGAAAGTACAGTATGCTTCACAGCATCTAAACCAAACAATGACAGGTATGAGATAAGACAAACATTTGAAACACATGAACAGAAGCAGCCAGAAACCCTAGAACCAACTGTTCATATTTCCTGCAGGTTATTATCTTCTCTTCTAGAAGGCACAAGAGACAATTGGGGTCTGAAGACCCTTTACATAAATGAGATTTTAAAGTCAAGATTCTGTCTGTTCTGCTTGAATGGTACAGGCAATAGAACATGTTATTTACAATATATTTAACTATTTCATCTGTTTTATTGGAAGTGTACTTTATTTCTGCACCTATACTTTAATAAATAATGTATTTATTTATAATTTCAATTTTACAGTTCCTTACAGAGACATAATCTGCCATTGCCGTTGAGGGAACTGCAGAATGGCCTATTTGTCCATACACCAATTTGGTTTATGACTGAAAGTTCTCACAGCAGTTCGTTACACAGTTCGTTACACTGGCAACTCATAGCCATTATACCATAAAAAAGTGGTAAACGCTTCTACATAAATTTTGTAACACATATGAAACTCACCCGAAAGATACAAGGCTTAAATTTGCCATGTATCTACAAAATTGTAACTTCTCAAGGGGAAAAAAAAAAAAAAGTCAAATACTAGAAAGCAAGATGTTTCTGTTTGCAACTACAACAACAGCGTGTTGCTAACAGAATAATGAATAAGCTTTCTGTTTGCCACACAAGAGGCTGATTCTTCTTTTAATAATATTACCACTATGGAGAAAAGTAAAAGAGGAGAAATTTCCTTCTTATCAAGGAGCAAGACAGAGTGAAACACTTTTCACAGTTTTCAATAGGAAATATAATAAATAGAGCACTTTTCCACAGTACGCATGCTGCCACAGAAAAAACCTGCTAAGCAAGGAGCTCACAAAGAAGTAAAATAAAAATAGATTGCTATGCAGAAAGCTTCTATAACTTATTCACTTTTATTCAGACTGCATGGTCACTAGGGGACAAATGGTAGCAGGTAATTAACTATCAAATAGTAAATTCAACACAGAAAGGAGAAATATTCCTGAAGACGTTTATTCCCAGCAAAGTAGGAACAATTGTGCAATTGAATAATTAACTAAAGGCTTGATATTCTCCTTTCCTGGTGTCCAAATGCCCCCTGGATTCAGTTTCTGTGGGAACAGAAGACTCTTGGGCAGGTATGTAAAAGGACCCAAGTATTTTCTGCTAGAACTTTGCGGAGAGAATTAGAGATTTTCAAAGTTCCTAAATTTTAAGATTTCTTACAGTGAATTTTATGATCAGACAGGTGTTGAGAAGAAAAAGAATAAATGTCTTGAAACAATTTTTCTTCCAAGGAATTTGCCAAAAATCAGCTCTAAACATGTTTAGCAATTTTAGTTTGGGGAAGAGCAACTAGAGTTTTCATTCAGTAACTACATTCTTTTTAAAATAAGCAAAGCTTTCCAAGATTATGAATTTTCAAGCGTTCACACAGTGACAGAGTATACATGAGTACATACACGTACACAGATGCTTACTGTAAAAAGGATATAGACATTTTTGGCAAATTTCCATAAACTAGTAGATACTACCCCAAATGAAGTCAAGGAATAACATAGGAAAGGATATCTTATACCCTCCCACGAACTTCTATTGACCCTGTTAAAATTAATTTTAGAAAGAAGTCCCTTTGCCTCTAAGCTTAAATATTGAAAACTATTTTTTGAAGAAGTGCTCCTGTCTAACTCTTCAAAATGACAAGGAGGTGTCCTAGGTGTACTACAGAACTTCTAACTGGGTCTGTGGAGCAAGGAATGCAAGAAAAGAAATGGTAGTGAAATCATAAAATACATTTTCCAAGCCAAAACGCAACGCTGAACCACAGCAGTATTATTCACCAAGTAATTTGCCATTTCTACACATCTTACTCCAGTTCTCCGACCTATGGTTGCAGGCCAAGAAGCCAGTCCCAAACGAGTATCAGATCCACTTTCAGCAGCACTGCCAAACTGACTGGTCTCATGTGCTTCAGTTGAATAAACTAAGGGTAGAGAAAGTCTCCAGTAATGGACTAATGTGTAAAGAATTTCTTAACACACTGTGATTTTATTTGCCTTTCAATTGTTTGCATGTATTAAAAACAAACATTATATGGAATAGCAAGGAAACAGCCAAAGATTCTCCAATAATGAGACAAAACAGCAGCCTGTTCTTGGCCAGGCTTCAGCTCTTGATCCTACCTTCCAATTTCGCACTCTGTACCCTACTAGAATAGTATTTACATAACATCAAAATTTGTTTTTAATTCTGTCACTAAATTTTAGAGAAAATGTTATCCTTGGAAGGAAGACAAGCAGTGGAAGCTGGGGGGAAGAATCTTCTTCCATCTGCGCTCTCTCAAAGGAATTACCACTATGTTAAGAAACTTTTGGGTTTCAATTCTTACTGATCTAGTTTTTCCAAACAACAGTGGTGAAGAGACAACCATTTCTCCCACTCCACAGTAGAGGAAACCCAACTGTGTCAATGTGCATAATATTACCTTTAAATTAGCTACATGACCAGGTTAAAGATTTCTCTGTACTCATCTATTATTATTTTCGTAAAATGACTTCCTATGGTAGAACGACACCAACGCAATACTAGAGCATACCATGACACTGCCCTAAGTCCTAGTGTTAAGTCTCCAAAATTCACACTGGATGAGATTGTTCTGCCGAGTTCATGTTTGTCATGGCTAGTGTTTACACTGAACAGCTTTAGATAACTTTAATCAAATACTGTAATTCAGAAAGAGATTAGTGCAATGATGCATTCATACTAACTAAGGAATTACTCAGCCCTGATACCATGTGGTATTAGCTACTTTTGCTGCCATGCCTACTACTCAGTATTTAATATCCTGTACATACGTTGCTATTGTTGGCACCATACAAATCGCTAAACGAGAGTGAAGAATTTCGCCAAATTTATCCTGTTAAACACTGGAGTAGCAGCCCATCCTCGCAGCCCACACCTCACGGGTAGTCTGACACACAACAGGACATCCCAAGCCTGATGAATCACATCACTTGAATAAGAAAGTTACAAAGTAAATGAAATGTCAGAGACATAAGACTATTGATTGAAATTTTGCAGAAACGACAGACGACTAATTAATAACTACAGCTGCCTGTGAAGAGGCAACACTGCCTTTCCATGTAGATTTACTCTTTTCACTGTAATTTACTCTAGCTTCATGCTATGTTTGCTGCAAGCTTTCTTTCCCTCCACTTGCCGTCAGGGCAGGGGAGCCTGCCTTACTGGATTAGGGAACGCTAGGCTGTGATCAAACACCCACACTCCTTGGGGTGTTCGGGCTTTTTAAGTGGCTGCAACTAGTGTTTGAGCTTGCAAAACTAAGAATAATTTTTTAAAAATTAAAAAAAAGGAATCCTATCACCTAGTTCAAGTCTTACCTCTTCTTTTAAAGAGGGAGGGATGTAATTTAAGTGCAAGGTTTCCTCATAACTGAAGGTGTGCACACAGAAAAAAAACCCCAAAACACCCCACAAAAATAAAACCAACCTGCACAGTATGTTATTAATAGAGTATACAAACAGAAACTTAAAAAATATCAACAAAATTCTAAAACCCTGAAGTAGCCTTAAAATATTTATGAACTTTAAAAAAAACCCAAACAACTTTCTCAAAATAATAGATTTAGATTTAATTTAAGACACACAAATAGATTCTCCATAAAATAACATCTATTACAATATTTAACTTATGCTTCCAATTTTGGTGGTTTTTTTCCCACAAATTCTAAGATTAGATAGCTATTAAACATGACTGTTCTGTTCATCATCGTCTTATCTAGCATTGCAGGCAGGTAAGTCATCCCCGTGTTTATAAAAAACAAACAAAAAAAAGCCAGTAGCAACACATTTTTTAAAAAAAATCTAATGCTAGGTCCAGAAAAAAGAAGACCAGGTGGAGCTGTTATAAATGCACTCCCAAATCAGTCCCGACACGGCCAGGCAGAGTCAGGAAGGGCAGCTGCAGGGAAGACAGCAAAGCACAGACAATTCACTGGGCACGCAGCTTTCCTGCCAGGAGTAACCAAATACAGGACACAGGACGAACAGTGACAGAGCAAGGAGGAAGCAAGCTTTTGCCTCTGGTCCTGTAAATTTAAGTGTGTTGCAAAATAACGTCCCACATTTCTTAATACTACTAGCACTGCTTTGATGTCATCACTGGCCGTAAGTGTTAAATGATGAATCTCCTGAAGAACTGAAGATGTAGTTTACATTTGGGTTTTCCTTTTCTTTCCCCTCCCTCAAAAGAAGAAAGTTTTTGTCTAAGACAAAAAAAAAAAAAAAAGAAAAAAGAAACTTGAACCAAATGAAGATTGATGCTAACCTAACAAACCAGCGGCACCAGGCAGCTGTCCCAGAACTCTGACATTTAGTAGGGAAATGGAGATGCAAAAACACTTCATGTTCATGAGGAAGAGAGAAAAAAAAATCCATCCCCTTGAACATTTCCCATAGGCACTTGCTGTCACGCTAGTACTATGAGAGTGACACAAGGAGTTGCATCATTGAAAGGAAAATTTTTTTGGAAAAAGTGAGCAACTTAGCCCAAATACCACTAACATTGTACCATTTTGTATTCCACGCTTTGTTAGAAACACTGATTCTTTTTTTAAATGTCCTTTATAATTAAGCAGTTACAGGTATTTTGACTCTTGATAGGTGTCATAAGCCTCTGTTCTGCAAATACATCACTACAGAGGACAACGCAAAGACAGGCTGCAGGTATGAAAACCACAACTTTGGTTTTGTCTCATAAACCCATCAGTCCCAAAGCAGAGGTAAACAAGCGCCATAAATCAAAGCTACTGATGCACGTGTAATCCAAATAGCCTCTTTGTATTACCAGCTGTCAGCATGGGCCACTGGGCAACTACTGTACCTGCATTCATCTCTCTCATTTAATGAAGCTGCATTTAACCTGACAGATTGTGTTATCTTTTCTAAGGGTTAATTTTAAAACTGTTCTTTCCTTGTTAGCACCTTCAAGTAATTCAGCTTGATGTTACGAACATTTTACTTTTCTCACTACATAAGGATTTACCTGAACTAAAAAATTCTCTGTAGGAAACCATATGTAATTCCCGCAGCACTTGGGGTTGGTTTGGGTTTGTTTTTTTTTTTTTAACACAGAGAAAGTGGTTTAGACTAATACAGTCTTTGTTTTTAAGCAGACCTACTTTTCTGAATTTTTTTTTTTTTAATAAATCCTTGGACTGCACTGTTGAGGCATAAACAGCTACAGGGAACAAGCAGTGACTTCAGTAACAGAACACCAATATACTACAAGAGTGTGTTTTCTAGAGAACAGCTCACTAAAGGAGCATACCACCCAGTACGTTACCTGCATCTTCTTTTCCAGCCCAGTTCTATCTCAGATACCCTCACAAGCCTTCAGTCAAGACAGAGTGCGTACATACAGGAGAAACACGATACAGAGTATTGGTACATTATTGGTGAAGTAGGTCCATTCCCATGCCAAGGTGGTTTTTTTGGGGTTTTTTTTGTTGTTTTTTTTTGTTTGTTTGTTTGTTTTTAAACTTCTGAGCACTTTCTGTGAGAAAGCCGGGTGTTTCATAAGAAGACATACAGACATAAGAAAACCTTTGTCATATGCACTACCTGTCAAAGACAAAAAATAAATGCTAAGGGAAATTAATGAATTTTTAAAAACTTCCTAGTGCTTCATTGAGATTCAATTGCTAGTCCTTACTGGCTGGTAACCAGACCAGTTCAATACAATCCCAGCCCTACACAAAACACTAAGCTGCAATCCCCCTTTATCAAGGCCACGACTGCAGCCTCTCCTGCATGCCCGTCCCAAAGCAGGCTGCACCCGGGCAATCAGGGGTTTTTTAGGTTAATTCTTACTTATAGAGCTCAACTCAAAGTGCACTTATTTTGAAATGAAGATGACGAAGACTAGATCTGTTGTCTAATATTCAAGTAGCTACTAAGAGAATCACGCTTATCTGTAACAATTTCCATGTTGTGGTAACATGAGTTTTCAAGTCTTCTACAAGAACAGGTTATTTTTTATTTGGTAACGAAGCCCCTCTCGTGGGGGCGAGGCAGTGCAAACAGAAAGAAATGAAGTAATTGATCACTGTTGCTTCTTCCTCTGTCATTTCAGCCAATGGATTCTGTGTATCTGCATCACCTTTAAATTTGAAGGGGAAAAAAATAAATACAAAGTTATAAGTTACAGAACCATTAAAAAAAAAAAGGATGGGGGGCATGAGCTCCTCTTATGTTTTTGCTGCATAAGGAAGCAAATTAAGATTTGCTTATGCAGTTAGCAGGTTTCCCGGCACTTGTGACCTGGCCCCATGCCATCCTGTACTGAAGAAGATGAAAGGAGCTGACCCTAGCAAAGATGCTTCTCTCTGAAAAGCAACACCACATCACTTCTGTTGAGCACCCGCCAGCAAACAAAGGGGCAGTCACCAGCTGGGTGTTACAATGTACAAGTACACAATGCTTGCATGCACAAGCTACATCTAGCAGCTCAGTTTTGCAGTTGACAGATTGCCTGGCTGAGAAATTAAGACAGTCACCTTCATTGCGGCTGGCAGATTTCTTAGGCTGCAAAGGACATTTGAAAGTTATGCAGGTGTGTGTATTGTTCTAGACGAGCTCCAGACAGCAGTCACCTGGATGCGCACCACTGGTCCACCAGATAATAATATTCACAAAACCAACATGCAGAGCGAAATGACTTGAGGGGGTCAAGGTCTATGATCTGACTAGTATATCAGGTCATAAGATCTCATTTCATTCTTGTGATTAAATGAGAGACAAAGCTTCTTCCCTGCCACACGCACACTGTGTGACCAGTAAAGCCAGTAGTGATGTAGTTATGAGGATAAACTATTACCATCCAACTGAAAGCTCAGTTAAACAATACTAATATTACACAACAGTGCAAAATGAAATTGTTGGTAAAACACAGATGGTAACAGGAGCATTACAAAATGCTGCTATGGGCAAAGGAAAACACCTCTGGACACTGGTAAGAAACCTGTGTTAGTCTAATTAATGTTTTAAATAATTCAAGCTATTAGACAGTTAACTTTTTTAAATAACACAGTTAAAATTCTTCCAAGTCTTTCTTTCCTCCTCTGGTGTAAGCTCACCCTACCAGTGTCCATCTAGGTCCTGTAATTAATAGCACCAGTTTTCTCTCAAGAACGACTGGGAAGGGCAAAGTTGTAAGTTATCACTATCCTGGGTCCTTGCCACGAGTTGGATATTTGTGATGGGGCTTCCTCCCGTCTCAGTTCTGCGTTCTCTCAAGGCTATGTGCATATACATATTTTTTTTAAATATATTTTTTCACCACAGTCTTCTGCTTGTTTCCTCAGTCAAGGCTGAGAGTTGCCCAGCAGCCCCCACCAAGCTCACTTAACACAGAGGACTTCTGCTTTTGATGAAGTGACTATTAAGAGTTGTCAGACCTTCCCTGCCTTTGGGATTCACAAGTTTTACAGGTCATGTATAAAAAGAAAAGCTGGATGCACTTCACAAGACAACGCTTTCCCTTTACCTATCCCACTAACCAAGCTGTGTTGGGTTCCCACAGCTGGAGGCAAGGGCCTGGTCCAAACATTCCAGGTGAAATGGATAGTTACACTCTCCACAAAAATTGGGCTTTGACAACAGTTTCTGTCAGTTCTAATTAAAAGCAATATCTGTACAAGAGCACTGCTAGGGCTGTCTGGGGACCGAAGCTGATGAGAGCCTCAGTCTGTGCCACATTGAGAAGATGTTACCTAGAGTTGTTCAATGACTCTTTAGGCTCTCAAGTACTGACTGAGCAGCAAGCCATTTCCCGAGTAAAGGCTTAGGAGAACACATCTCTTGTTTAAAACCTGCTATATCTCTAACAAAAGCTGTGTCATGAGACCTGTCAGGGTCACAGCATAAGACAGCAGCCCTTGTGGGTTGCAGATTTTAGCGTTCTCCTGCTGCTGTGAAGAACTTTCCTTACCAGTGACCACAAAAGCCAAAATAACCCTACAAGCAAGCCTGGCCCATTTCCTTTAAGGACTGGCTTTATTGAAGGCTATTTCCATCTTAGTCAGACTCTTTGCTTTCCCCAAAGAGTCAAAATTGGGGAATGATACATGTTCCCTTGTTATCTTGATTCAAATAATCAGAAATACTACAAGATTAAAAAACAAAAAGAACAAAAAAAAACCCCACAAAAAACCCAAAACCAATCCAATGAACCCATAGTGAAAATTTTATTTTATTCTCCCCCAAGTTGTGGTCTTGATGGCCAGAAGAAACATGCAGAACAGGTTAAGCATGAAAGAGCTTCCAAGCTTTGCCACTCAACCCTCCTGGAGCCTTGGACAAATAACCAAGTATGAAAATTGGGAAAAAATGGGACAAGGCAAATTGGGAAATTATTTAATTTAATTAGATCTTTCTCAGAGATTAATTAGTTGATTCAATAAGCAAATCATAAATCAAGGAAGGGAGGAAATAGATTACAAAATCACTCTTTGCATAGTTAGACATATCTCCTGTTCCATCAAGTCCCTCGTGCCTCTCCTCCCAATACCCTGACACCACTTAAGGCTTATAACTGCACATGCCCTATCCTTCTTTCCATCCAAGAATTTCTATTGCTCTATTTTGGTAAGCCACTCTGCAATCTTTTACATCTTGATAAGATCCAACTTTCCACCCTTTCCCTCACCTTTTTTTTTCCCCCTCCCCCCTCCAAACTGCAGACTGCAATTTAAACAGAGAGCCCTCCAAGAGGCACTCATCATCTCTCCCATTCTACCTCTTGCTGACTGGATTTTATTGCATTTCCTGCTATTGCTTTTTCACTGGCCTCCTACAGTTTTTTATTGCTTCTTCCTTGCTACACACCATTTTTTTGGAGTTGAAATTTGTGGTCCATACATTGTTAAAAAAAATAAAAACAAAAACAAAAAACCACTAAGTAACAGGATTTTTTTCCTATGTATAAAAATATGTTTGAATATGGTAGCCACATTTATCTGAAAACAATAATTTTAAAGTTTCTTATGTCAATCAGACAATTGATTTTCTTCAAATTTCCCAACCATCAAAAGTTCTTTACAATTTTGTTTGAAGGATTCAGTGAATATACTGCCAGAGCCTTCTGAGGGTCTCTTTAATTCTCTCCAAAAAGACTGCTCAGCTACCTGGGCAGCAGTTCCCCACTTTACCTATTTCATTATTACGGTGCTCACTAGCAAACTGCTTCAATCTTTATACAACTGCTTTTTTGCAAATAAATTATTTCTACTTAAAAAAAGCAGCAAATGCATTTCTGCATTTCATCTGCTTTCACTCTCACGCTGCTACTACAACTCAACATTAGTACAGCTATCTTGCTTCACATTCTCTGTTAAGCTGAATAGTTTTATCTGGCATCATCTTACCTATCCTTGACTCATCTCTGATTTTATCATGTTACTTAACATAAAACATTTAGTTGAAGAGAGACACAGCTTGATGCACACTCCCTCCAAGTTATTTCCCCAATAGTCTTCATCCCAGGTGTCACACTTTCTTTATGCTTATTTTCAATTCTCTTCTGAGGTTCTCTATTCTCTCCTTACATATCTCCCTTTCAGGGCCACATACCTTACAATCTTTGATCCACTAAGGACACTTGTCTACTGCCAATGTGACGGAGTAATCCCACCTCTGCATACCTGTGGATACTTTGAATGCTCCTAAGAGGAGAAATAACATTCGGGTTTTTTGCATTCAGTTTGCTTATTTGGTATGACTACATTAACACCACTTGATCCTCTTCACAGCTTACAAGGTTTTTTTGCAGACCTCCATTTCCTGGGCCAGATCTGCCATCACAAGAGCCATTCTTAGGGCACAGATCTGAAGATCTGCCATAAGACTTCTCAAATTCATTCAAGAACATCTGTTACTTCATTTCCCAAGCCTTTAGCGGTAGAAGGCATGCTGGCAACCTTCATCCATAGGTAACAACTGCCTCTAAATCACTATCATTAGTAGTATTGGATACTAAAAAGCTTGCTCCTGTTTATTGCAGATCATTCTGATCACTAAAAACAAAACTCTCTCAAAGTTCTCTAAAGAAAGCAGTTCTGTGCTTCCTTTAGTGGATCCCCTGGGGCAGCTTTTTAAGTTTATAAACTCAAGTGTCCCACACTGTTAACTTTCAGCTCATTTTCTGAGGAGAAATTGCCAGTACTTTTGATCTCAGTTTCAAGGACAATAAGGTTGTGGGGTTGTTTTGGGTTATTTTAAGGGATTAACCTTATTTGCAACACTCTACATGAGAAAGTGAAGTAAAATGATTACGATAAACACTGGTTTTTAGCCTAATATTTTTTCCCCATTGTTAGCCCCCCTACCACTAAATCACCCTCTACTCTCATTCCAAGCAGAGTATTGTAGTGTGTTTTCAGCACAAACTAAACAGCCACAAAAAAGTTAAAATTCAAAATTTCTAACCTTTCCAGAGATTACCACATAAAAATAATTAATATTAAAAGGCATTAAAATTATAAAATGAACATGGATATATTTTTCCAAAGGGCACATCTGTAAATATCCATTACAATAGTACCCTAATTACAAAATTTACAATTATAATTTCTTAATTCATCATCAAGAACATTTATAATTTAAAAGGCTTTGCAGAGACAATAATCATTAATATCACATCTGTAAGTAAGAATAGTCCGACTGAGATAAATTCCTTCTCCCAGGCTACATTTTATGCCCACGGTATGAATTAAATAATGGATGGATGTATCTACTGTCCAGAACTGTGCTATTTTTAATATTTCCCTGGATGCTCAATGAGGAAGTGCTTTGACATAAAAGACTAAAGCAAACAAACAAAAATAGCTACTGAAAATTCAGAGAGGAAACCCTATGAAAAAAATAAAGTACTCAAATAGAATAAAATGCACACTAATGCCAGATTAATTCACCCCAGTAAACTGCAAGTGCTTGCAGAATGCTTGCACTGTTCTTCAGCAGCAGTCTTTAACACCACCACTGGTAACCAAGGGACCACCTAACCTTCTCTGAAAACACGCCTGTTCCACCTTGTGTCCTGTGCTGCTACTGTTTAGTGGCTAGAGAGGAGGAATACTAAGAGAGTATTCAGGCACATAAATTCTTCTTGTCTTACAAAATTGTAATTTCATAGCTAGAAGAAGAAACATTTTAATTAGGCACTAGCAATAGGAAGGAGTTGGCTCCCAGCAATCCCTGCCAGCACTCAGGAACACTGGCCAAGCCCGTGAAGCCTCCCAGGGTAACACAAAAGCTGCGTATCAGGCAGTTCTTTTGCCAAGTATCTTCTGATGTCTGAAGCATCACAAAGACATGAGACAGTCCTGGAATACCACATCCTTCACAGACTGGTTTCAGCTGCAGGAGCCAGGTTTGGAGTTTGCATATCTGCTCTCCTGAACACAGGAATGGTTTCCCTATTCTCAAGGGATCAAATTAGTTTTAATGGCAAGGTTTCATATATAATAAGTAAAGGTTTAATTCATCCCACTCACAGAGAAATAACATATGGCAAATAACACGTTATGCGAGTCCCACTGAACATCTATCACACATTTTAAATAGCAGGCAAGTGATATGGAAGCTTTACGATGGTACTCTACAAATGTAATCTTTCATGTTAATGACTTAAGCCCATATTCACACAGGGTTTAATTTCTAAGAATAATTAGGAAATTGATATCTCCATCTGGCTCAAAATTCTTTGTGACACTTTTTTTAATTCAACATTTTCATCAGCCTTCCAACTGGATGAGATTTTTTAAAAATTAAAAATATTCTACAGTCACCTGTCATTTGTGTCAGCTGACTGGTAGTTTAGGTCCAGGATGGTCCTTTCAGTAGCTGAAAGATGCTAGGACTGCTGCTATCTTGTTGTCAGTCACCCTGCATAAAGAATCTCTATTAGGTTGGGAGAAACCAAAGATCAAGTCATTCCACAGAAAGAGTCACACTTTTTCACAGTCTCTTTGTACTTCTTTGTATAAGCAGTTTGGGAACCCAGAGACCCCACACTACAACTCTAACAGCCAAGTTATTAACTATGCTGCTGTAGGCCTAGCTCACAGCTTAGTTTTGTCAGAGATTTCTGTAAAGGTCTTTAACCAGTCTCATTACAGAATAAAGAAAACCTCAATAATTTTTGTAGGATGGGAAAGCAGCCTTGACATTCAGCAACCGCACTGTCCTGTACAGCAGGAAAGTATAGGTGAACAAACTGGCACAGGTTGCCCAGGGAGGTGGTAGATGCCCCGTCCCTAGAAACATTCAAGGTCCCATTGGATGGGGCTCTGGCCAGCCTGGCCTAGTGAAAGATGGTCCTGCTTACTGCAGGAGGGGTGGACTAGATAACCTCCATGGGCCCTCCCAACTTAACCTATTCTATGAATCCATGCATCAGCTTGACCAGGAGAAGAAAAGAAGATTACAGGAAGAGACAGCAACTTCATACCAGAAATCATATCTAGCAAGTATAGCTCTGGATGCTAACTTACCAGAGTGACTCCTGTTTGGTTTTACCCAACACTGACATTTTACTTTATAACAGAAATCTAGGCGCAAGCATGCAAAGAGTCACCAGCCCTGGCACAGCCCTCTGTGGACACAAGTCCTTTGAGGGAGATGCATGTTCTGCCACTCACAGGGAGACACCAAGCCACTGCCTATGGGAGTATCTGGCCCACTCCGATTCAAGGAAACGACCCAGTCCTCTGGGACACCCTGGTACTCTGGATTAGCTACAGCCCAAGCAGCTCACCTCCTCCCCGCTCTCAGAAGGTTCTTTCCTCTAAATCAGAAGATTCAATTCTGACTTCTTACTAAGCAGCACTCACCATCACCTCTATCACTCCAGACATCACCTGGATTTAAGTATCATTATTCAGTGTCTTTTGGACCTGGCCAAAACTGTCCTTCCATCCTTCATATAAAGCAGGCATCTCAGATGCAGAACGGAAAAACTGAGAAACCCCATTCTGAAACTGTCATCTTTCCCTACGCAAATGAAGCTGCTAATCAGACCAGTTCCCAGTCCTGTAGACAATTCAGTGAATACGTTAAAAGAGGGAAAGGTGTGAGTGAAATCTCAACAGTATGAATGTCAGCCTGAGCATTTCATCACCCTTTTCACCGGAGAACAACTCACCATCCTGCATTCAGTCTCCCCCCACTATCATAAATATATATCAATACAAAAGAAGAGACAGAAAGCATGGATTACTGGTAAGCACCTCAGAACTTTTACAGAAATATCATACATAACTTACTATCTTCAGTGGCAAAGGGAAAAAAAAAGGAGAGGTGTAGCATAAAGCAGCAATATTCATTTATGAGAGAAAGTGTATGGGAAGAAAGAAACATTAACCAAAATGTTCCTCACATATTTCCTTTCCAGCAGAGGGTATCTTTATAGCTCTTACATACACTAAGCCACAGCTCTGGTTGTGTGAGAGATTGTTTATTGCACCTGAAATGGTCTTCACTACTTGGGTTTCATGACAGAATAAAATAATGAAAATCCTGTACCGCTACAGTGTGGCGGTCTGTAAAGCATTTTTCTTTCAGGATGTCAGCTTAAGAATTGTTTTTTCCCCTAGTATATCCACTTAAAACAGTTCCTTTTTGCTTTTATGTAATTAGAGAAAAAAAATGTTAAAAATAACACTGATATAGAAATGTTATTTTTGCAGAAATACCCAAGTAGCTCAAAGTTAAAAGATGGAAAGTGGCGTCGTGAGGGGTAAAATGAAAAGGATGACATACTTCTTGGTATCAACAGACAAGTGGGGCATCATGACAGTAAGAGAACAGGAAAATGTTATTGCTTCACGTTATGAAAAAGTAAGTGTAGCAGTTACTGTTCATCATAATGAAATTCTGAGTTAGCAACTTCTTTAAACAGTGAATATTGATGCAGCAGAGATTTTTTGTGATGCAAATAAATGAATGTCAATAATTGATGATTAATGATGTCACTAACACAATTTTAATCCCACTACAGAAAGCTTTTTTGTTTCTCAAGCATGATTACAAATTCACAGCAAAGATTAATCTACTTAATTTGACAGTAGAGATTTCCCCAGCTTTAGCTAAATCCATTTGGAAAGGGACACAGAGAAAAACAGACCCTACAGGAGACACATTTGTTTCAGCATTCTTTGGTTGTCTAGCTTTATTATTATCATTAATATTTTGAGTATTAGTGCTCCAATTCTGATCAAATAAGATGTCCCAGTTCCGTAATACCATTAAAGTTTTGGTCTTTCGTTTCTCCCCTAGCCCCCACACTCGTGATCAAACTTTGTATAATATCAAATACAGAGGCAAAAGAAGTGAAAGAAGTGATTGTGACCAAAAAAAAAAAATCCAACTAGCTTGCATTACTATATTAATCTGTGATCAGCTGTATTTACACAGACATTAGATCAAGTACCTAAAGACTACAGTTGAGCCAGATAAAAAGACAACAAGAGTATATTTATGAATGGTGAATAAGGTCAAAACAAACCTCTAAACAGTGGATTGTCACATTTAAAGACAGGGAGAGGGAGAACTTTTAACACTGTATAGGCCTACAGAAGAGATGGGGAGGAATTCTCTATCAGCAAGTGTAGTGACAGGACAAGGGGTAGCACTGAAAGAGGGGAGATTCAGATCAGATATTAGGAAAAAAATTTTCACTGTGAGGGTGGTGAGGCAGTGGCCCAGGTTGCCCAGAGAAGCTGTGGATGCCCCATCCCTGGAGGGGTTCAAGGCCAGGCTGGATGAGGCTTTGAGCAACCTGGGCTAGTGGGAGGTGTCCCTGCCCACGGCAGAGGGTTGGAACTGGATGATCTCTAAGGTCTCTTCCAACCCAAACCATTCTATGACTTTTCAAGTGAAATTATATATTACTTCATTGATGGTTTCACATGCATGGAAAGTCCTAAACTAGATTTTTTTTTAGCTTTTTTGAAATTATTTATTATAAATTAAATACTCCAATTTTCATTTCTTGTACTTTACAGCTTACATAGACCTTCTGAAATTGTCTTTTCGAGAAATGAAACCACCAATCTGCAGAAAGTTTTGCCCACCTCCCAATAAAAACTGTGTGAGAACATATCTCAGCATTGGGAAGACACACCAGGCTGTTAGAAACTTAGTAGCGTAAGACAGCTCTTACAGTCTTGGGAAGATCTGACATTGCCCTTCGAGAATCCAAATGTCTTCAAACTTTTCCCCTTGCCTGAAAGTGAAATTTAAAAAACAGAAGAGGTCCCTGAAAGAGTAACTTTTATTGTTTATGGAAAGAGGGAAAGGAGACAAAAAAATAAATACCATCTTTACATCAAAATACATGGAAATATTTTTAAACAAATTGAAATGCAAAATCCCTACCTAGGAATAAAGAATATAGCCCAAAGCTACTCAGTGGAGGAAGTGCATCTAGGAAATGTACAGTTCAGAAAAGGACTTGCAAATTAAAAAAAAAAACTAACACTACCAAATAAAAAAAAACCCAAACATACTCCAAAAACATTTGAGTCATATAATTGGAATATACCCGATTACGAACTCCAGCAAAACAATGTGAACAGTAGAACCATGAAATCAGCAGGTATTTAAATGGGGGGACATCAATGCTAACAAGGAGATATTACCTCATTGCCTGGGCTTTAATGAGAGCTGCGGAAATGATGTTCCAGTTCTGCCTCTGCTCTTGAAAATTTTCTGAGCATCTCTAAAATTTTCAGGAAATAATTTACTTGAGCTATAGTGAAAAAGTCTACCGTGCAGGAATGGAACATTAGATGAACTAGATTGCTTTATCAATGAGACCATTAAGAGGATTTAATTCCGAAGCTAAAATTCCTGAATACAGAAAGACAGTCTGTTGCCAGACAGCTCTTAAACTGAGCAAGAGACAGACAGATGGAGACTAGCCATGTAGTGGGAAGGTTTACAAGAGGAAACCTAAACCATCCCAGATGCCACCTCTCAAAGCCTTCAGACTCAAGTCTGAAGTAACAACAAGTAACAGTCCCAAGCCAAAAGAAAAAAAAAAATTAAAAATTGGTGAACTTCCATAGACTTCACTGTACAAGAGGTCAGAATACTTATCCTCCTGGCTTTAAAGTAACTTCTGAACATGTACCAAACACTTGCTTATTTTCATTTTAAGGTAGCAAGCAATGCATTTTTGCAACCAGGCAATCAGGCATTTATGGGGTCCCAGTAGCTGCATTTCAGTCATCTTAAAGAGAGATGCACTAATAGGCTTATAGGGACTTCATCCTTCCCAGTAGAGCTCTCCTAACCTAGCGTACTTTTACTCAATGTGCTGACATAGCTATTCTGCATTAGCTTTTCTTGAACTAAAGGGCATCAATTTACTCCTTCTGTAGAACTATCTACATGACACTGATCAGAGAGTGGGATGAGCTCATGTAGCAGATTTTTATACTGGAAATCAACTCCCAAAAGCTATCCATGGGAAATCATCTCCATCAAGAGATAGAGACATTTTCTTCACAAGTTCTCTGTTTTTTACCAAATGTACGCTGCACCTCACATGTTTGACATGGGCTCATCCATCACCTGTCCTCTAAAGCCCAAGTGGAAGTCCTGTTCTAGAAAAATTAAGGAGTTTATATATAGTAAAGATTTTACACGGTGCAGTTACCTGGGGTATGTTTAAAAACCACTGCACCATTCCAAATCAAGCCACCGGAAGAGAAGCAACATTCCCTAAACTGCTTTCTCTTCCCCTTTTGCAAACTGTTTAATTCCAGGAACCTGGGTCCTTTCCATTCTACTGCTTTCAAGACACATTTTCAGATTCAATAATAGAATATAACAACACAATAATAGTCCCTCACATCTTTTTAACTTTCATCTTCATAAAAAGAGCCTGGCTCTCCACGTCACCTACTCAAGTTCTTTTTTCTCTGTGTACTGCCCATCAGCACTAATTCATTATCAATCACACCGAGTTTGTGCTTCTATTACCCAGCTGTTCACACTTCAGGCAGATTTGAAATATTGCTTTTTGCTTTTGTTGGCTCCTGTTCAAGTCACACTGAAGGCTATGCAAGCACTAAAGTTTGTCCTAGGTTTTAACTCAAGTAGTAGAAAACCAGTAGATTCTGCAAAGAGATTGATCTGATTCAGTTGTTTGACTGTTTCGAATATGGGGGGTATAGGGGGGGAGGGGAAAATCAGTCACCTATGCAAAATGAAGATCAGTCACCCATGCAAAATGAAGATCTCACTATATTTAAGATATCTCTACATTTTTCTGAAAGATATACCTTTGCCTGCTACACTGAGAATACTATTTCCAAATACAAAGCAAACAATTTTTCTTAGATTTTAGATCTTTGAGGACACTGTCTAAACCCTTGTTTACAGGTAGTACTTAGGGGCTTCCAGTTCTCCATACAACGGCAGCCTGCATTAAAATTTTGCTGCTGCCATAAGACTCTCCACAGCACAGAGAGCCTGCACTCTGACTCCTAATGACAGAGCAGATCCTCACACAGGGATCCATTCATTGTAGTGGAAGAAATATTAATCTCTTCATAGTGAGAAAGAAATCTTCAGTTGCAATTGAGCAAGCGGTCCCATCCATCCCGGTGGATGAATGAGAATTTCAGATCAAAAACGTGCCTAGATTGGCTTTCTAAAGCTCAGATCCAAATCAATATTTTTCAATTTCCCAGTACAAAGACTTAGAGTACTGTCATTTTGGTAACCGTCTAAGGGAATGCTTTTGTTTGTGAATTTTATCACTACAAAAAGATTCCTGGACAAAGACCAAAACCCCTCACCCACACCCCCCCAAAAAAATTCAGTGCTAACCATGGCTAAGCATATTACTCACTGGTCAGCCAAGACCACATACAAGCTATTTTCATCCAAAGATTGAATAAATATATCTTGCCTGTGTTTATTATATGTCATTTTACCTTGTAGCTGCAAATGAACCTTCAATCTCCCTATTTTTTTCCTTAAAAACAAGTAACCTAAACTTGAAATTTGTTCTGTAGTTAATCCAATTAAGGTTTAAGTGTCTAAGACCCCTTAAGTTCTGAAGCCTTGTAATTAATACCAAGCAAGGGCTTTGTTTACCCTTCTGGATTACAGCCTCTAGCATGTCTCTGCATTGCCTTTGTCACTGGAATTAAAGTTGATGCCCTTTATTTCGGCATTATGCCTTTCCTTTTCTCAGAAATTAAGGTCCTTTACAGTCGGCTAGCACTCATCTGGAGAACCATTACAAGTTAACACTAGGAGGGAATGTTCCATAGATAAGTAAGTTCATCACAATTTATCCTTGTGAAATTCCAGTTGTTCAGCATTGTTGTTCTTCCTTTTTTGTGCAACATGGAGGGTAAAAGATGTTTTTCCTCCCTCTAATCCTTTTCTTTCTGTAATCTTTTCCAATTTAAAACTGAGAAGGACTGAAAGGTGTCTGGTTTTAATTAGATGTGCATTTGCTGATTTCCTGTATCTTGTGTTTCATAGCCTTGATAAACTGAAGCAGTACCTACAGACCACAAACAAATAACTACTGGGTGATAGCATTATAGTATATATGTGATTTATTAGTTAAATCAGCAGTGAAATAGTTTCAATATTGTCTGGGATATTTATTAGAGAGAAATGTAGTTATCTGTTTTGAAATACTGTGGGAAAAAAAGGCTTCTCTTTAATCTTATTTTCCCTCTTGTAGGAAAAGTTTGTTCTCACTCTTCTACAAAACACACTGCACTCACAGAAAAGCTTCCAGCTTGCTTTACAAGTTCTTGCACTATTTATACCAATGCTTTACATCTGTGAAAGGCCCTGAGTCAAGCCTTGAGATTATATAAATCAGTCTCAATTTACAAAATATTTAGAACCTAAATCCAAATTAAAAAAAAATCTGATACTGGTAAAGTGCTGTGCACAATAGGATCTCTTTCTGAGCCCTTGTAAGGCCATAGTTGTCAACAAACAACAAAAACAAAACCAGCCAAACATGAATCTAAATGAAGTCCTTTCTCTCCAGTGACTTTCTGACTGCTTCCAGAACTGTGAGCTCCCTGTGTGCAACTCTGCTAGATCAGGAAAATTTCAGTCAGTAATTTTGGGGGAGTGTGGGGTGGTTTGGTGGTTTTTTATGCAATTTAGGAACACAGTTCAGACATCACTATGATCCATCCCTGATGAACAGGGACCTGGATACTCTCTCATCACATGGACAATATGAGAGAAAATGCTTACAGGCAAGAATCAGATCTTCTGTTGTGAGAATAAGCAAAAGTAATGGCTGAACGCTGAAGGTTTCTTATATATGAAGCCACCGGGTACCTGGTGTGCTGCTCTTAAGATAACTCTTATCGGTAAGGAATAGTATATGGCCATGTTTCCAAGGGAGCAATAGGAAGAGTCCAGGTGGCTGCAAAGCAAAGATCGATGCGAGAGAGGTACACAGCAAAATCTGACAGACAGGTGTAACAACCTGAACACCTCTTCAGCAACTGTCAAAGACTCAGTGGCTTGTACACCTGGCTTCAGCTGCACAGGGAGAATGGCAGTCATGCTATGGAGATGGTGCCAACACAACTTCTATCACTCAACTAAATTACATTTGGCCAATAACAACCACAAATAATAACACCACGGTAAGGATGAGATGCTGACTTTCACACACACTGCCAGAACACAGGGAAGACAAATATGTTAGCTGCAATGCCTTTTAGTAGGGCAATATTAAATACGAAGAGAGATACGCACCAAAGAAAGTAAAAACATACGCTGGATATAAACCACACTGAAAATCACTAAAATTTAATGCAGTGATAATCCAACTCAACTATAACAGCCTTAAGAACATTTAAGATTAGATAGAGGGTAAATAGCAGTAGTCATCTTTGCTGAAAGACTCAAGTCCTTCGTGAACTCCAAACCTACATGAAGTCCCAAATGAGCTGGTAGCACAGATTCAAAAGGCTAGAGTCCAAATTTGCCAGCTCCACCGTCATCTTCTCACAGCTGTAGCTGCCACAAGCATTTCTCTCTACCCTTGTGACATTTGAACTAAGGGTCAAAGACCAAGACAGTCATCTATTTCATGTCAAAAAATGACACTTCGGAGCACCAGCTTCCCAGAGCATATTCCAGTTACATCTCCCCAGGGAGAGAGAATTACATGCAGACCTCAGTCGGCAACATCCTGGTTCCCATGACACGGACACCTGGTTTCATGGACCAGAAGGGAAATGGAGCACTCCATTTAGACATCTGGAGGAACCAAGCATCAGGGCTTACAGGTCTTTAGGTGGAGATATAGTATTCTGTGGGATCACAAGAGCTAGCAATTTCTTTGAATGAACATGGTATATCAACTTTTTGTAGAGTCACAAGATCATATCAGGAACTAGTGAACAGGATTAGTTTGAAACTTCTATAGAGAGCTGTATAAAAACTACAAAAAAGCTGGAAAATGGCATGTGGAAGGCACAATGTAATTCTGCAGTGTCAGATTTGATTAAGCTCAACATGCAAGAGGAAAAGAAAACATATTCTGCTTCTGAAAACAATGAAAAATTGCAGAATAAAATGCCATAATTATGGTTTCTAATGGCAATCACCTCATGAAGCAGCCACCTGAGTCCATAAAACCAATTCTATGTATTCCTGTCCCCCATATTATAACCTGTTTTCTACATTCAGGTAGACAGATCTCAGGCATATCACACATACATAAACACACAAACTTAGGAAAGTATTCCAAGTAAATCAGAAGTTACCTTGTTGTCATTTAAAAAAACACAGGCAAATACAATGTATATTTACATTCCCAGCCTCGACTATTAAGATTATCCTTATAATTCATTCCTCCTCTGGCAGGAACATCTCCTGATATCCCTTCTTAAAAGCAGGCTTTCTTACGCTAGTCCTTCTGTAAAGTCAAATTGATAGCTGTACATTTAGACTTTAATTGTTAAAGAATACTTCTAAATTCACAGTGGTGTTTTATGTTAGCAGTAGAAATCTATTATTTATTAGCACAAAACAGACTGCATATAGAGCTGAAGGTTAAAGATGATCAGCACAAACAAGAAAACAAAAGAGAAACAGTCAAATCAGAACAACAGACAACATAAATATTTATGAGAAAAACATTCTGCCAAAAGGTGATCGTTTCCTTTGATTTAATTAAAGGGTGGGGAGGAAAAAAGTAACATAATGGACATAAATTGTAAAGATTTTAAAAAGCTTGAAGTATGGTTTCTCATGAGAGCTTATTAAAGTTACAACAGTTTTGTTTGGAAAGAAATACTGTGACACAAGTACAAAACTGAGTCAACACCAGAGGGGACAATATGTTACAATTAATGCATAATCAGAGAAGTGAGAAGTACCATACCCAAGTAAGGAAAACACTGGAAGAAAATGTCCTGACAGTCTAAAGAAACTCAGAAGCACAATAAAGACATTCAAATTTAATAAATACATATTAATTTTGGAGAAAGTGTAACTATTACAAACAACAAATTAACCCTTACAGGGGGTGAATTTAGGGAGAAGCTCTGGGCAAGCTTTTTTAGGGGGTGAATTACATTGTGTACAAATGCAACATGTCATGCTCATAAAATAATACCATAAAGTGAAAGAGTATTATTGTCACATAATGCTTACCAGAAACACAAGGAGAAGATGAGCAAATACTTGTTACAAATGTATGTCAAAGCATGATGCTCTAACTAAGCCATGGGCAGACTTGTCACAAACCAACCTACTTAAAGGCCTGTTCTTGTAGATCAGAAAATAATTCAGTTTAAGATTTTGGCTTACCGGAGTGGCCACAAAAACGGTCTTTCTCACTCTGTAAGAACTCACTCTGTCAAAAGAAACAGCAGCTTGAGCCATTTTCGTGTCTGTTTGAGAACAGTAACAAACTTGTGGCAAAATAATCTTGGTCATTTCTCCTTTTACTTTGAGGTTGGAAAAGATACAGAAAATACTGTCAGTATAAGTCTGTAAATTAACTTTTCGCCTCCAAAAAGTAAAGTAAGTTCTCTCTCTCTCCTTTCTTATTTCTCCATTTCAATATTTCTTCCAGGACTCAAAATGGAAGTGTTGCATTCTGAAGAAGACAATCTTTCATTTTTCTTAGTGAAAGAAAATTATAAAGTGCTATAAATCTTTTGAGAATGACTTCTTCTTGGCATTTTTATACCCTACTGTCAAAAAAACAGGAACAACCACTTGAACATTTCAATGCTTCTCCTAACACAGCTTCTGAACTTGAATTAACCATTCTTTGAAGGGAAGTATTATCTGAGAGACTTCAGAACAAGCTAATATGAACTGAGATGTTGCTGAAACCGCAACCAACTGGGCACCAGCTGGGGACCTCTACCCATTACCACCAATCAAAGATTTATCCACTAAACTCAAGAAACCTTGGAAAGAGTTCAAACCTGGAGCCAGGATTTAATATGTGAAAAAGAAGAGAGAATCTAGCTCCCCTGCCCATGCCTTTATTTATACTCAGGCTCTGGGATGAATACAAAGCAGCAAAAGCTGATCTGACATAAGAAAGCAAATGGGCATTTGCCCTTGTTTTGCCCTTTAACAACAAATGAAAAGCTGATCAGTTTAATAAGGAAGTGACATTTTATCTGGCCTGCTTTTAGACTCAGGAGCATGCATTCAGATATAGCCTAATTTTGTCTAAATATAATTAATCTATTACAGTTTAATAAGGCATATAAATTAATATTAATGATATTAATCTAACTCACAAATGAAGCTACTGTGCAATAATTTTCCAAATAAAGCACAGTAACACAAAAAAATGTAAAATATCCAAGAGAATATGTTAAATAAACTATTCTCTAACCTACTTCAGGGTGTGGAAGTAAATTAAAACCAACAATTCTTTATAACCACATATTTGTTATTATGAAAGGCATTTTCCAAGTGCCTTGAACTGCCTCCATCAGGGAAGAGAAAGGGAAAAAGGTGTGTTTGTTCATGGGGTCGTATGCACTTATACAACTTGATTATATGGTAACTACATTCAGTGAAGTTTCTTTAGATGCACCGAACTAAAAGACTGAAAAAAGCACTAAGAAATGTAAAATTATACAAGATAAAAACAAAAGCCAGCAGCAGAATATACAACAGCAAAAAGTACCTACATCAATCACCATAAAATGTAGAGCAGGCAAGCAGGGACAATGCCCACCTGCCACAGGTGGGCACAGGAAGTAGCTGGGGAACAGATTTCCGATAAGGATAAACATAACAAGTGGAAGGACAAAGAAAAAAAAATATTAAGGCCCAATGTGAGAGAAGATTAAAAGTCACCAGAACAACTCCTGCAGCCCACTTGATGTAATTTGAGTCCATTTCATTTCAGTGGATTGTTAGGAAAAAAAACAGGAAAAGTAGGGTAGCGATGGCAAGTAGGAGAGTGGTTTTGGGACTGGTTGTTTAAAGCCTGTTTGACAGAATTGTTCTAGAGAAAAATGTTAAGATTTGTTTTCCTTAAAAGTTTTCCAGCCCCGACTGCAATTTTGAAGATCTGCAGTGAAGAGTTACTTAAGTGCTATCTTCATTTTCTGGCAGTCCAAGAGTTGCCCAAGTTCTACTCTGAAGGTATTATATTTAGCACAAGACAGAAAAAAACCCATGTTGAGCTTCCAGAGAGTAGCTTCTACAAGAGTGGGGTATATAATTACTAGTACCACTCCCAAGAGCTTTTATCAAATGAACAAGTCTCTCCTGGTGACAATCCCCTGCTACCAGTCCTCCAAGAGAGCTGGGCTCCAGACAAGCACTATATCCGTGTGTTTCACTTAAAGCTCACAAGACACTGATTTCTTTCCTCAAGGGCTACATTTTTCTTCCTAGATTTGAAAGGCCACTGATGACAATTAAAACCAGAATGAATCTCTCATCTATTATCTCATCTAGAAGACCTTCTAAAGAGGACTACAACATATCAAAAGTTATTTAAGAGGGACATTTAGTTAAAAAAAAAAAAAAAAAAAAAAAACACCACACCAGAAGAATGACGTAATTCACCATTTTCATCTTTTCATGCCTTGTCACATAAAGACATCCATTCACCTCACATGAATAAATATTAACTAAGTATTGACTAAATTATTTCTGGCTCAAATTGAATGGAGATCAATTTTATGACCTATGCCTAAACAAATGAAATGCTTCAAGAGGAATTTAATCTATAAACACGTGAAATAGTATTTTAATTTATCTGAATGTTTCTCCCCACGCTCCTTCACCACTATATAATACTTTTTCAATATTACATTCTATTAGGAAAGTCAATTTAACTTGTACTAATCTCATGCTAACCTCATAGAAGAGAGATGAACGTTCATTTAAAAAAAAAAAAATTCTTTTTATTTTTTTTTTTTATTTAAAAAAAAAAAAAAAAAGCTCAAAATGCTGAAGGGATTTTTTTTTTCTTCTAGCCAGAAAAAAAATTACAAATCCTAAAGTAACTCTAGCCACATTTGATTCAGCAGATTCTGTTTAAAAAACAAACCCAAACTGACTTTACTTCTATCCGTCTGATTCAAGTAAAGACACATACTTCTTCAGTGAAGTAATTTCATGTTTAAAGATCATAACAAGTGTTGTAACAGATAAATGAATTATCCTCTTGCTCATGAAAAATGATTCTTACCAGAAAAGAAAAATCTGTTTTGAAAATTCTCTAACAACATTATTTTGATTATGATTTTTCATCATTTTTCTCACTAAGTTAATGTCATTCTTCTACACTGAAAAAGCCCCAAGACCAATATACTGCAGTTCTTATTTTTTATTCTATAGATCTGTGCATTGAAGCTATCAAGTCTCATTCACTATCTTCCAAGTTCACATATTTGGTCAAATGACTTTTCTATCTGTTTGACTCTAAGGGAAAGCATAGCAGCACAGGGTGCCTTCAGTTTCTGATGCCCTTTTTCAGCTGTAAAGCTATTACCAACTCAAAAGGGATATATTCCCATTACAGTGATTTGAAGTTTTGTTCCTGAAGCCCCATTATGCCAAAGTTCTAAATAAAAACAATTCTTATTTATATGGTATTTTGTGGGCTACCTGTGCTTTCCATCTATGGGGAATCTAAATTCTATACAGCAACATGCAACCAAAATCCATGCTTTCACAAACAGACAAATCCCCCAACCAAACAACAAAACCACCAGTAAAACAAAAGCCCTAAAGCAAGACAAACCTGTATTGCATAATTCACTTTACTCCAAGTCACTAACCCACTGCTCAGATTAGAAAGCTGGTACTAAATTCCTCATCTTTAATTGCTAGGAAAGCTCTCTGAGTCTCAAGACTATGCTTATTCACGAACAATTAATTACTTCTCACCTCCTCCTGAAGCAAAGTCACCCATTTAAACACAGTCATGGCTTTCATAACCATCACCAGTCAACTTTCATGTCCAATCTTATGAAACAGGGATAACTTTCCCTGATGACAGCAGGATATAGCAAGTTCCTCAGTCCCTCTGGTCCTCCCACTGCAAGCCACTTTGATAGAGTTGATAACAGCAAAGTCACAACTACAGAGTTCCAACTCCTCTATTATCCCTTCATTTGAAGGAGAATCTGTCCAATATGGTAATTATCCCAGAAGAGTACTTGAATTCATCCCTCAGTACAAGAGAGAATTCTGTTTTAAGGCCTAAGTTCGGGGGTGTTTCTGCTTTAGGGGTTTATTTTGTTATTTGAAGGAAAAAAAACTAGAAGAGGAATTCAAGCAAACTTATAAGACACAGAGCTAGATCTACATCAGGATGGATATTAGAAAGAGTTAATAGAAAAGTATTACCTGGATTAAAGAAAATAGTAAGAACAAGTCAAATATTTCACATTATTCTAGTGAAAAACAGGGTTCTTTATCCTACATCCAGTGTAACCTCCACATTCCTAATCCCCTCATTCTACCTTTGTAATCAGTTTAGGCACAATAACTACAGTAGCCAGCACAGACTCACTGAATTCAGTGAGGCAGATCTTGAATTTGATACAGACTACCACCCACTGCATTAATTATTGGCCTTGATTTTTCCTCTTTAGACAAATTCTCCAAGATATGAGAGCTGGAGGGAGGGTTTGTAACTATTGCACAGTGGTTGTAACTGCTTGTGTTGCCGTTTATTTTTTATTACTGTTAGAATAATCAAAACCATTTGGCTTCTATTGCAGTTCTCACAGTATGTAACCTTGTGCTTTTCTGACTTACAGGACTCTGTAGCAGAACAGATTGGAATAAATACAAAAAACCCCTTTATTTACAGAAATGGATCATAGCCCACTGGTATTTTATGTGACATTGTTGATATTTCCTTCTTTATCATCCTCTGCATTGTGGAAGGAAAGCAAGAGAACCTGACTAGAACAACTTGGAGCTTCATAGCAGACTGGTCAAGTCCAAGAGAGGAAATCCTCTGTCCTCATCCCTCCCCATTTATCTTCCTCTTCCCTCAATGTTTAGAGAAACATATTTCAAACAGTGCACAGAGGACACAGGACACAGGAGGTGTGTGCTTGAATACCTACAGCTGATAAAGGTACCAAGTCTTGTGTCTCTAGTTTTACAAACAAGATTTCTAGACATTTGAGACGTAAGCAACATACCTACAGCACACTTCTCACTAAGGACCACCCATTTAAAACGTTTAAATAACACTCCTGGCCAAAAAAACCTATCAAGAACGTAGTGTATTTCTTCCCAAATGGAACAGATAAATTATTCTCTTCATCAACTCCCAGCTATACAACTGTGAAGAGGAGGCAAAGGAATCTTTTTCCTGCATTTTTCTTTCCCACTCTAATTCCCAGCACTCCCTGTGCTACCTTCCTGCTTCCTTTCCTTTCCCATCCATCAGCTGAGAGCCACCAAATGAGCAACATGAACATTTAAGGCTACCAAGAAGCCTTCAAATTCACGGTTTAGCAAAGCTCATGCAGAGTAGCAAGAAACTCACACTCTTAAATATACCGTATCAAGCCACTACAAAGTCAGGTAGGTAACAAGTCTAGCTCCATTTCACATCTGGACCGCAACAGCTGGGACAGAAGGCTTTGTTTTCCCTCAAAGCTGAAACTCTGGAGATGTGAATTTTCCATGCACTTTAGTACTTCATAGGTCTCACCTTGAAGATAAAGGCACCATGACCTTTCACACCCCCGCTGTGGGTCTGTGTGGTGGGATTGTTTGGTAGCAGGGAAGGGGCCACAGTGATGGCTCCTGCAACGGAGAGAGGAGCGAGATGCAAGAGAGACAACTGCACAGACACAGTGGTCAATGAAGAAAAAAGAGCAGGAGGAGGTGCTACAGCAGAGATTCCCCTGCAGCCCCTGGTGAAAACCAAGGTGAGGCACCTTGTCCCCATGCAACCCATGAAGAGCAGAGCAGCTTATTGAGATGTAGCTTGTGGAAGACACCACACTGGAAAAGTAACAGTGCCCAAAGGAGGCCGTGGGTTTGTGGAAGGGACCCATGTGGGAAAACTGCAGCCCTATGCAAAGGACTCGCATTAGAGTAGCTTGAGATGGACCCCACGCTGGAGCAGGGGAACACAGTGAGGAGCCCTCAGAGGAAGGAGTGAGAGAGATAGCTTGCAATGGACTAACCACAACCCACCTTCCCTGCCCCCCGCACCACCAAGAGAGAGAATCACAGAATCATTAGGGTTGGAAAAGACTGCAAGGATCATCAAGTCCAACCATCAACCAAACACCACCCAAACCACAGCTACATTTGGCTGTTGCCTGCCAAGCTGCAGACCCAACAGTCTGCAGCAACACACATAGAGCAGAGCAAGGTGCCTACCCCCACACCCTTAGACCACCACCCTGACAGCCTTCCCCAGCACTGGAGAAGCAGGAAAAAAACATAACAGAGGGACTTCTTGCACTTAGTATACTTGTATAGACAAGGGATTTGAGGCTGAAACATTTAAAGACTCACCTGAGACTTAAGTCCAAATTCATACCACCAGAGTGGACATAAAAAAGGCATCAATGCCCTTTCTATCTTCAAAGTTAAAAGCACTCCCTCAAAAACACTGAGCAAGATCACACTTCAACTTTCATTTCTCTTTCCCGAGTGAGAGGACGCTGAATTCCTCCTTAGAAGTCAAACCACCATACACAGCAGCACATACCCCCCACCAGCCCCATACCAGGAAAAAAATAAAAAACTTTCAGCCACCCTGGTCTCAGGCACTAAATACCTGAGTTCTCCTTGCTCTTCAATCTTCTGGCGACAGCATAGAAAACTACCATCAGATTTAGTTCCTTCCACAGAGAGAAACTCAAGAACACAATTCCTCCTCTCCTCCCCTCTATTTTCACTACCCTGCCGAAGTGAAGCATAGATCATCTCCAGGTGTGTGTGCTGGCAATCATGGTGCTAGCAGGAGCAGTGATGAAAGCCACCTGCACACACCGGCTCTGAGACTTCCTCTGCCTTTGCAGGGACTACACCTCTTCCTTGGACATTGTTAGTTTAAAATTGTCTAGAAGACAAAAAAATGCATAAATCACGTTGAGCACTATATGAAATAGGAAGAATGTGGAAATCCAGAAGAATAGAATTTGCATGTATGGCCATACAACAGGAGGGAAGAACCTGCTCCACATTTATTTCTCCATACCTTCAGAGGAGCTATTTAGCTAAGAGCATTATCTGGTCTCTCGGAGATTCAGCTCTCCTTAGCTCTGGCTGCTATTGAAACCATAGCAATGTTCAGAAAGAAAACAAGAAACTTACCTTTAATTTACTGGTTTTCCACGTCTTTTGCAAACAAACTTTAAGAACAAGCTATTAATTTCATTTTTCTGTATCTCCTACTAAGAAAGGAACAAAATACGTCTGCTTGTCCCTTGTTCATTTTGCAATATAGGAATGCATTGTCTTACAGCCACCAATTAACAAATAGGAAGAAAGATGTCTCCTCTTTTGGCTGCTAAAAATTAACTCCTTCTTTTCTTCCCCACAGACTCCCTACAAAAGGCCAGCATCAGTTTTCATCATTTTTAATGCAACGACACTGCGCTGCAGTGTATTTAACTTAATTATTTATTGCTGCTATTGAGTATTTTAGTCTTTGTGGGAAGGCTGAAGGAAAGAGAATTTCTCTTTCCTAGCCGCTGAATGCAGTCAACATTTCAACTAATTATCTCAATTGAAAAAAACCCAAAACAGCTGGCACTGCCAGAGTTTTCCACTCACCACAAGATTGAGCCAGTACTATTAGTTTTTTGTATTCCAGTGATAGTTTTACTTACAGCACCTACAAAATATATTTTTTTCAAAAAGTTCATATGGAAAAGAGGACAAGGGAACCACTTTTTATTTCATAAAAAAATACAGTAAGTCAAACTGCAGAACTTGTAACATTTTAGTGAAGAAGAGTGATATGATACCCAGCACATTTGCTATAAAGATTACACATACCATGTCTAGAATGTAGCATGCTGTGCAGATAACAGCATGAGTTGTATTTGTAATTCATGATAGAAATGCGTGATGGTCAAGAACAACAGTCCATGTTTTACCTCGTGCTGCCAGAAAAGCTATATGGTACCCTTGCTATTTGCTGAAAAGCATTTCTCTCTCATTTGTTCACTCTTTTACAAAATTGTAAAGATATATTTAAAAATACACTTAAATGTCCAGAGAAAAAACAACACTTGAAGTTGTTTCCATAATCCTAACGCCATGCTCTTCCATCTGTGTAAGCAGAGGGATGCTAGACCTCTTTCATAACCCTTGGTGGAACCCAGTTAATCAGGGACAAGTCAACACCTGGGACACACATCATCTTGCTTTGAAGTACCTAAGATAAAGAAAGAACTGAAACACTGAACTATACTCTGAAGTATAACTAGATTTTGACCCCTAAACAACAAGACAATTCATGCTTTTCATGTTTATAACATTAATTTGTAACATCAGAATAAGCATTTTTAAATTATCACACTGATTTTTGTCTGGGTTTTGCACTTAGTCCAAAAGACCTTTGTCCAATTTGGAGAACCTTTCCAATTTAAGAGAAGACTAGGTTCAGAAACATGGTTTGTGAAACTCACTTGTGATTAAAATGTGAAAATTGGTTAATTTGGGATACAGAATTTTCTTCATGTGCACCTTTTGCCCAGGAGCAACCACTGAAATTGAATTAATTATTAAAATAGTGACAGCTATAGGTCAGCAATGCAGAGGAGGCATAGTTACCTAAGAAGACACAGGAATTCACACAACCATGTATCAATTTGAAGGAATTATTAAAACTGTCCCTTGGTTCACCACATTGTTTTAGGGCTTTCAGAGACACTTGCTGTTGCTCAGGGCAGCTTGGAGGCACTTTACAACTCAGGACACTGGAGTAACTGCTCAGAAGATGCCTCACAGAGTGGCTGTTCCATTGCCTAACAACAGTGTAATGCAAAGGGGAAAGGAATGAAGACATACATTTATTCACTTTTCTTTACACACTTTGCTGAGTATAGTGAAGAATCAGTCCCACTATTCTGTGTGCCAAAACAGTAACTGGCACAAAGGCATATTTTCAATTAATGGAAAAGTTTACATTTACAATGTCAAATTCTAAGATTTATCATTTAAGGAAAAAATTCAAAGCCTCTGACACTTCCAGTTCATTGGTCTGGCTTGCATGAGCTTGTGAAGTAGAAGGAAGGTCCAGGCAGCTACAGGCAGGACAGCCTACTCTCAATCCCTGGGAAGGTGATGGAGCAACTGGTCCCCCCAGAAAGCATTTCCAAACACAGGAAGGATAAGGAGGTGGTTGGGAGTAGTCAGCATGGATTTACAAAGGGATTTACTTAGGGCTGGCAGACGAAGTCTTCCATGTTTCTGGAGCTACTCAGGATTTCAAAAAGAAGATAAAGGTTCTTTCTGTGAAAGGAATTAGTGTTTATACACACAAACACCCCAAACCGTGAGAACTTGCAGCACTGAATATTACCAACTTGCAGCCTCTGTTAGTGCACTTTAAAACAGGCAAATTTCACATACCAGACAAACTGATGTTATTCTTCACAGCCAAAAAGGGTGGCTGTAAAAGACAAGCATATTTCCTCCCAGTGCTTTAAAAAAACTGTCCAAAAGCATCACATAAGAAAACTGTAATTTCTCTTTGAAGAAAAACAGATTAGTATGTGCAAAATGAATTACATAAATTTTAATTAATAAAAATAAATATAAGAGCACAATAACAATGGGACAGCCACTCTGTTCAATCAATTTTTTTCTGCTGCAAACAGAATAACCAGAAGCACTCCCTCTGCTAGAAACTTGAGAGGAAACCGAAAATAACAGTGCTGATGCCTCCTATGTCCAATTGTTGGACTGTTATTTTCTCTGTTAATGGTGAAAAACATTTTTTCCGTGTTTATCAAGCACTACAGCATCCCCTCAGTTCAGTGTAATAATACATACCAAGGATACTACACACATTCATCAAAATAAACACGGGTGACCTACGTATGTAAGGCCATCCACCTGCTGCAAATTTCCACCCTGCTGTGGTCAAGACGGCCACCTGACAGTAAATCCCTAGCACATTACTTCTCCCCTGTATTGACAAGACATTTCCTGCTGAGATTAGCTGAATGTCTGTGCAATAGTACACTCTGTCCCTTATCACCGCTACCGGATTTCCAAGTTTTACACAGGTAAAGGTGGATGTTGCAGACTGAGCAAATGGGAGGACACACTCACAGCAAAGGCAGAAATGTTTTTCTTCTCAAAGAAATAACAACAAGAAATCAAGATGTTTTCTACCGGATTGTGAATATAAGCCATGAAAGCAAAATATTCGGCCAGATCTGGGTAAAAGCTCTGTCTGCCTTGTGAGATTTCTCCAGGAGCCCAGTACATACTGACAGCACTCTTATTTCCTCTGCTTACACTGAGAAAAGCTGGTATCTCTTATAAGCCTCAAAGGTTGCCTCACATTTCTGGTGTAACTTGCAGTTTAGGTTTTGGACATCGTCAGCACTAGTCTCATAGGAAATGATGAACTGAAACTAAAAAATATAAAATCTTTTTCTCGACATCAAATGGATTCTACACGTACTCTAGATGACTCCAACGAGTTCACAAAGCCATTTACAGAAGTCCCAGCTGAAAACTCAATGGACAAAAAATGAAAAAAAACCCCACCACATCAGGGGAAAGGCACAAATTAGCAAAAAGTTCCAAAAAAGAGCAAGAGCAAAACTGCAGTGTAGGATATTGTACAGACAGAAGACAACAGTTTGAAAGACAGGAGGTGTTAAATACATTTACACAGAGTTAATTTTGTATCCTCCTTCCTTTATGATTTACATTTTTGTTTGTAGCCCTTTTTGTATCAAATTTAGTTTACCTATACTAAAACCTGAAATTCTACAGGCCATTTTCTCAATGCTTCTATTCCATCAATGTTCCATCAGCATAGTTAAGTCTAACATCATGTAAAACTCCAAGTCCTAATTTTTCTCATTCAGAGAAGCATGCAGACCTTCAGTGAAATTCCTATCTGCTCTCCAGACTGCCCTTTTGCCAGAAGAGTCAGACTCCTGTCAGCCTGCCTGTCCTGACAGAAACTTTCTATGAATAGCACAGAAATAAATATTTTTATGAATACAACAGTAACGGAGAAGGTGATAACCTTCACCTTTTACCATCAGTGGTAGTCTCCCAATCACACTGAAAAGATCAAAGTTCTACGCTCAGAACTCATACTGAAAAGCTGACTCCTCTGCACTATGTTTTGCTGCAGGAAATGTAAATATTGTTGCACCACAAAGACAATCGCTCTTCCTCCTCCTGCTATGTTTATTCTGTAGCAACATAGTGTAATAGTAATGCTGTTATTCCTTCTCACGTTTACCCTCCAAAGCCGCTAGCGAGGATTAATTACCAAGGACGAATCACACCAAGATTGAGAAATATGTGAGCTATACAGTTCATAGTCTAGAAGTGGACGAGATAAAATATTACTGAGAGAAATTAAACTTCACTTGAAACAGGTCAGGTATCAGAGGTATCAGTTGGTCCTTTAATCAAGGAATCTGCCAATCATAATGAGTGACAGCGTTATTATTAATTTTGATGTATGCATACATACTGTATGCTGCTACATTTTCCTTCTGTCCATTCATTTTTCAATTTTAATTCTGGTCCACCACAAGGACAGTGCCCTCAGGCATATCAGATGCAGAGGCTGACACCAGACACTCTGCATATAAATTTTTCTTGTGGAATTAAAAGCATTGGAGTCCCTAAGGCTGTTAAGTCTATACTTGGTACTGTCCTCTACATATAGGTCTCCCTGCTGTCTGCCAGTGTGGTTCACACATTGTGATCTTGAAGATCTGGTAGTCATGTGAACAAGCAAATCTCTGCTAATACAAACCTCACTGGGCACATCAGTCCTTTCATGTTTATTTCATGCAACTTGTCCGCCACTCACATGCTCCAATCTATTTACTCTTTGTGAATGTAAAGGAGCTAGTAATTGCTGAAATGAATGAAACTACACCACAACACTCTGCAAGACTACAATGGGTGGTAATACTGACAAATGCTCTGATGGTTCAAAAATGAGTTGTTACATGTATTTTCAACACAGCCGAATTTTATGCATACTGTAAATGTTCGTCTAACTTCAACGTATTTTATAATGCCTGCTGAGTATGTTACAATCAGTTTTTTACAAACTATGTTGACTAAATTCTGCTCAAGAAAGGACTGAATCAGGGCTATATTAAGGATGGGCACAATCAGTGCCAAACAGTCAAAAAAGCTAAACAGTCCCAAAAGAAGCTAAAGGTTTCTGAATTTCAATAGTACTTATAGTGCTATCAGATAATTTGGAAAAGGTACCATTGGTTCTGCTGGAGGCTGGAAATGTCTCTGTCCTTTTTGTTCCTAACTTCACCCTCCATCACAGAATCAGATTGGCGGTCTCCAGCAAATTTTCCCTGTGACAAAACCGCATGGTAAAGCTGATCTCCTTACCTTAGCCTGGAGGAAGAAGTGTCCCCAGAGAGAAGGCAAAGACAATGCTGCGTGTTTCCTGCTGCTCCACCTGCCCACCTTGGAAGCAGACAAATCGCAGAAGACAGAGCTTAATAGGACTGTGCTCACAGTACTGTCCCCCCACGTTGTGGGATCTCAGGCCTACTTAGAATAGCAATACAACCCTCATACAAAATGACTGCTCACCCATGAGCTGCAGGATGCTGTCCTAATAAATCATTATTTATTAATTTTACAGCACAATACAAAAAGCCCTCAGCTTCCTTCCCTCACAAATCAATAGCATAAATATGCAATCTTTACTGGCAGGAGCTGGTCCCTACTGAATTCATGATCAGCATGAGAAAAAGCAACAAGTAGTATTTTTGACTTATACCAAAAAAAAGTCCCCAGCAGGAAGGATAAAGAGGGCAAAGATATCAATTCTGATAAAAAAATGTAGATGACATTACAACTCCATATAACTTTAATTAGCTACATGCCTTACTATTTATTTTAAAAATAAAATGCATATAGNCCTCTCAGCCTCCTCTTCTCCAGACTGAACACCCCCAGCTCCCTCAGCTGCTCCTTGTCAGACCTGTGCTCCAGAACTTTCCCCAGCCTCGTTGCCCTTCTCTGGACCTGCTCCAGCCCCTCAATGTCCTTCTTTTGGTGAGGGGGATGAACCCATGCTGGCTGGGCTTGATCCCTTGGGTGTCCTGTACATGCCATCAAGTTGAACTGTTCCATAATCTTCCCTGGTACCGAGGTCAGGCTGACAGGCCTGTAGTTCCCCGGGTCCTCCTTATGGCCTTTCTTGTAGATGGGAGTCAATTTGCTCTTTGAGGTGGATGTTATACAAACAAGACAGCATAAAAAGGCAGAGATGATGGCTCATTACACACAGAGAAAGAAAAAACTGCACAACTCAACTGTGACTCATTACAATACTGTTTTGGCATTTCAATTGAAGACATCTTATTTCTGTTTCACTGCCAATCTACAATGATTTTCCAAGCAACACTGGGATTAAGTCAGTCATTTTTATGAGCAGAAAACATCAAAGCATAAGCTAGAACTTCAAAAGAACTAAAAGAAACATTTTAGTAAGAAGAAAAAATTAACAAATACACCAAAGAATTCACAAACAACTTGACAACTACATTTTCCTGATGAGAAATGTTTGGGTTTTTTTTTTAATTTCTATTAAAATTCTTAGTACATATGTGCATTGAAAACCTACACTGAAAAAAAAAAAAGGGTTCAACAAAAAAACCCAAAAAAACCCCAAACAAAACAACAAAAAAAAACAACAACGTAAAAATATAGCAGTATTCTCCTGGTGAACTTTTCAGATTGTTGATTTCATGTGCTCCTTGGTGCCCATTCGTCCTAATGCCTTGGTTCCTAATGCTTCTCATCACGGTAAATAGGATTCCAAAGAGACTTTAAACTGTAATTTCAACTTAACATCCCACTTCAAAATTCCCTCATCTATCTGTAGAAGACCACCATTTTCATGCACTTGTTCGCATTCTCAAGTGGAATTTTTACATCTTACTTTAGCTACAAAGACCTCTGACATAGCCTTCAGGTGACATTAAAGGAGATCAGTATGAAGTATTTGAACTATGAACTTGTCATAAATCAAAATCTCTGATCATGCTTCTCTGCTTTCATGGCAAAGGCAGTTCTATCCATGAAATAACTTCTGGGAAGGACTTTAAAGAATCAGACACATTGACAGACTGAAACATATTGACAGACTTCATACACATTCAGCAAATCCCACTGACTGCAACTGTTCATTACTCCCACTGCACGGAGGTCAGCACCTTTGCCAGCTGGTGACTTCCTAGTTCTCAATGATAAGAAAATTACTAATATTGACTAGGTTTGTATCTAGTCATTAATCCTGTTGCAAACTGAGGGGTTTTTGTCCCGGACCATGAGTTTCTATTCATAAATATCTGATTAACTTAATGAAAGACTGATCGACCCACTGGACACAGATATTTATCTTCAAGGATTTAGTCTTCAAGCCATGTTTGGAATTTGTGATTGGGGTCATCTCCAAAAGGAAGACAACTCTGGGATTAGGATTTCTGACCCCAAAAATTTAGCAAAGTGGCCCCAATCAAAACTTCTAAGCATCGTCTCTGCTCCATGATAAGACAAATGAAGTATCCTAGAAAAAATACTGTTCAGACACTGACTGCATCTATTTTTTTCTGAGCATGTGAACGCTCAGGACTCAAAAATTCATGGAAAACATACATAAATGACATTTAATAAAACAAAAAGTTTTAAAGAAAAAACAGAAGAAACAAATAGAAAGTAAAAAAAGGGGGGGTTTACTTGCATTATATTTTATAAAGCTTACAAATACATGCTGAAGATATTTTCCTCAGCACACTGAACTATTCGCTCTACAGAGTCACTTTGTACGACCTCCATTTGGATTGCAAGACCTCATTTCCATATACTTCCCTTTTCTGTGCTTACCTGCTACTACAAAATAGAAAATACTGTCCTATCAACAACATAATAACAATTATGATTAACTTAATTAAAATGGGAATTATCCTACAAACTTCAGAAGTCACCTACTTTATTTTCCTCTGTTGGTATGTTTCAATCATTTATTTTTACTTCTGCTTTAATAATTACTTTATTATTTCATATTTAATTTGCTTTTGATAAATTAAATTCAACACAGCAAGGGACCTCAAAGCAAATTAGCTCTTAAGCTTTAAAGATCCAGAACAAGATACTATTTTTCCCTCAGTGGCCACCATAAATATACATTAGGCATACTATGAAAAGGCAGAAGCTCCAAAATTAGCTTTCTATAACCAGAAATCTTGTACCACAAATATCTGTTTTAGTTTGGTTTGGTTTCTGGTTCTGACCCTCCCCTCTCCCGAAGATATTTAGAAAACTTGGCTCTATTTCAGGAATAAGAAATACTGATTCCAATCTGCAATTACATACCATGTAAATTGTATTAGTATGTTCTGTATGTTTTCAGATCACATTAATGACTATAATATTTTTTTTCTAAGTTCTGTTTTTGCTTATCTTGTTAATTTACATATACATTCCACTTTAGTGGGAAGTTCCCACTAAAACAAAATATCAGAGGCAGCAAACACATATAATCAGACTACAGACCAATTTTACTATACTTTTCATCCCCTTATCCTCAAGTCCCTGGTTAAAATGTATAAATATTATTTACAGCAATGCAAAACACATGGCTTTTCCTTCACAAGGAAGAGTCCTAATGACTAAGTTACTCAGTATTTTGTTTGCTTGCTCTTTCTCTAGCACCACTGGTCCCACGTTGCTGGCTGCCTAATGTCCCAGTTCAGTTCAAGTCATGACCATCTCAGCACCAGACTCTCGTGCAAAATAGGGTAGCCACTGAAAGCTCTTTTCTTAGGGCTGTGAGTCATGTTTTCAAACAGCCTCCAATTCAGAAAGGGAGGAGAAACCAAATAAAAAAAAAAAGGAAAGGAAAAATATAATAGAAAAACAAGGTGGTTTTCCATTTCTCAGGCAAGTGTATTAGCCAGTATATTAACAAGAGTTAACTACCCCTTTCCCTCCAGCGGTTAAAGAAAAATTGAATGTGTTTACCTTGAAGAGAAGATTTTAATTGGCATACAGGTTCCTGATACAGGGCAGCAAAAGTCAGGGAAGTAAAAGAGAGGCACAACTTCATATGCATCTCTTTCTTCAGCATTTCCAATTCTCCTGCTTTTAGGGAAGGTCTATATTTGCATTTCAGTTCAGATCAGAAGTTGCTTTTCAAGTGAACCCCAGGACTGTCCCACTTAAATTGTGACACAGACTTGAAGCACACAAACTTACTCATTCTCAGACTGAGCTACAGTGGAAGATGCCCCACCAATAATGAGCAGTTGCTCCATTAAGTTAGTCTAGACCCAACCGAAAATTAAAGTTCTGAAAACACAGAGCGCGTTCTCAGCACCAGCTCTTTTGCTTTCTGACCCCATCCATCTTGGCCAGCCCTACCTTTCAATGTAGGCATTGTCTGAGACAGCCCCTTGCCATTTCCCTCCTCACTTGTTATTCCAGTGCCCCTTATCCTGTGCTCAACCTTTCCCATCCCTTCTTGCATTGAATCCATTAGCTTTGTAAACTCCATTTTCAGGGTGACAACATGCCAGCGTGGCAGTGGCATGCCTCAAGCCAACCTTCAGACCACCAGTGGACCGAGGATCCATTGTGTCAGAGTATCAGTCTCACAATATTATACACATCAGAAGCAACCCACTGCTCACTTACAAAAATTTATACATTAGTGTAAAACTGGTGTAAACTAGAGCTGATTTTTAGGACTGTTCTCAGGAGAAATTCTACTATCGAGATGAAATATTATCATATCACTTTAGCCTTCTGTACTTAAGTTAATCACATATAATTTAACTATCCCTTATGCATTTCTCTAACAATAAATGTTTGCAAGGTGCCTTAAAATTTTCCAGTAAAAGTGCCATTACATTATTATTACTATTTGATTTCAAATTTAATAACTTCATCTGTTTGACATACTGCGAGTTCATTTCCTTTTCTCCCTTCCAGATCCTCAACTCGTAGTAAAAACGCACTACAGTGTTAACAGTCCCAAGAGGAAAGCAAGCAATGCTGGTGTTCACAAGTCCTGTTCCCAGTGTTGAAGACTGGTCTCCTCCCAGACGGGCTATTCATTTTTGGACCATTGAGAGAAGTGATGCTGGTGTCACAAGACTCTCCTGTCCACTGGAATACAACCAAGACTAAACCACTGGTATTTGAACAAAGGTCCTCACAAGTAAACTTCCAGTCACCAATCTGAAAGAGGCTACAGGCTATCTTTTTTTGTAAAACTCCTTCCTACAATTTGCTGGTTGTATGTATTTAAATAAACATAATAGAAATATGGCAAAGCTACACCACTGAGAGTCTTGCAATCACCACATAATCCCTTTCTTCACTTGCTTTGAGGGATGATCTATTAAGTTCTGTAAGAAGAATGTGCTACTTGGCATCACTGCAGAGAAGTATCCGACATATATGTGAAAGATGACCTTATGGCTCCAAAGAGCTCTTGAGATAATTGATCTACAAACACACACATTATCAGACAGCAAAGCAAATTATAACCAGCCACTAAAGGCACCAGTGGCTCAATAAATGATTTCCTGACATTTCAGTATATTACAGACACAGCGTATCTTTCCTTTGGGGTTCGCATCACAGCAGGTCTATTTTCTTTGTAAACTCTAGATGGAGATGCACAAAAAGGAAAAAAAGCATCTAAACAAAGCTATAAATATAATGGCAGGTTTGACTTTTGAAAATGAAAATGTCTTGCTAGGCTATTTGCTCAAAACCTAGACTATAGCAACAGTTTTCTGCAGGTTTTCCTTCTGGCACTTACATGATTGTGTGGTACAGTACTGTATATATTTTCCCAGAAAAATAGGAAATAAGAAGCCCTACATTTAAACCAACAGGATATGATTCAAGTAGCTTTTTCTCTCTTTGACATCTATACATACAGCAGCAGCAGATGAAATCTCTGCCTGTTCAGATTGTTACTCTTCCTCCCTCTCCAAATAAGTACAAAAGCTCCCAAAGTCCAGTTCCACACAACTGAATGGTTCAGAGCACCAACAAATTCTGCATGTGCCTTTTGACCCCCTGTGGCGGGTTGGCCCTTGGCTGGGGCTCACACAGCTCACACAGTCCCCGCCCCCACCCAATGACAGGGGAGAGAATTAAAGAGGTAAATGGCAAAGAAGACTCGTGAGTTAAGGACAATTTAATAACTAAACTACAATAATATTGGAAATAATACTATATACAAATATGCAATGTGATACACAGTGATTCTGCCCCTCCCCACCTGATGACCAAAGGCCCAGCCCACTCCTGGCCAATAACCCCGGAGGAGGGAGGGAATAGGTGATACACAACGATACTGCCCCCCCCCCAAAGGCTCAGCCTGTTGCCAGCTAATAATCACCAGAAACCACACTCAGAATTCCCCCAAAAGGGGGGGAAAGGAGGGGAAGGGGGGGCTGTGCCACTCCCAGAGGCACTCACGGAACAGAGATAACAGCCCAAGCGTCCCAGGCCGAGAGCTGACCGAATCAGGAAAAAAAAACAGCTAATGATCCACCTAGAGAGGGAGGATCCCAGAACTCATGGAACAGAGATAACGAGTGTCCCGGGCCGAGAGCTAATGGCGTCCGTGGGGGGGGGGAAGAAAAACAAGGCCTTGGGCGAGCGAATGCAGGGAGCCCAAGGGAAGTGAAAAAGCCAGCTCTCCCAGAAGGGTCCTCACGTATATACTGAGTATGACGTGCATGGGATGGAATAATTGGTCAGTCTGCTTCTCAATCTTGACCTAAAAGCAAATCCCAAGCTAGAAGCCGGACTGTCTCTTTCCCCCCTCCCTCTGTCTATGGAGAGGAGAGAGACTGAATGTATTTTGTCCTTGAGAGTATCCTGGCAATAACTATAAACATTCTCTTCGTATCAGCTTTCTCCTGAGCAGGAATCCAAAACATAGCTTCTTGCTAACTATTTATGAAAAGAAGGAAGAAAAGGAAAAAAAAAAAAATTAACTCCCCTCTGCTTAACCCACGACAACCCCGCAGTCATCCACTCAAATTTATGCCAGACTAACAGTAACTAGAAAGTCTGACAGCTGCTCATGGCTATATATGAAAAATGATTATTTGGGGTGAAGTCCTAGTGGACCACTGTCTATATAATCACAGCTGTTGCTTTCACTGGCAGTTTCCAAAGAGGTAAGAATGAATGGACCATGGAAACTGAACTATTCTCTTACTTCTAGAGAAACACGGATGAACCAGTATGTAGATGTTTGAAGCACCCATTAAAATTTGTTCACATGAAATGAAATGAAATTAAATTAAATGAAATGAAGGATCTCATCTCCAGACTCTGGCATACTTTCTTTCCACATGGACTTAGTCACCATAGTTTCTTAAGACATGGATTGAAAGCCACAAGTCACTGTGGCTACTCAAGACTGGAAAGCCCTTCATAGAAAGAATCTGCAACAGAGTTGTACCTGTGCACATTTCTGATCTGTGACTTTCAGCCTATGTTTCACAGCCACACAATTATCAGAGGAAAAAACAGTGACTGCCATTAGCACAGTGTTTTCACAAAAGAAAAATAAAAAACAACAGGTAAAGCTGATGGTAAAAGGATGTGGAACCAGAACACAGGGAAACTGGTCTCATTCTTACCAGCAACGTCAGGAAAGTTGCTCTTTGGACTCAGGGATAACATTTTTTGTCTATTTTATTTCCTCACTCAGATTTGCTTTAATTTCTCTTTTTCATCAACTTCTAGTCCACCTGAAAAGTTGCACACACATAATGTCATCCTAGGTAAGTAAAAGTCAGATAACAGTAAAAGCATACATGGAATTCAGTTGGCTCCTATTTATTAAGTATTTATAAAAAGGAAAGATAAAAGAAATATGGCAGAATCCATCTCAGTGTTTTGACACTAGAATATGGCATTTATTCCTTGCCTTGCCTTTTGTTGCTCATTTTGTATGTGTCTTTAGAAATTAATTTTTTAAGCAAAGTTGAGTCACTGACTTTTATCTCACTTCTGGTTCTGAATAGAAGTGGGATGAAAATGTCTTGTGAGGTAAAAACCAGTTTCAAAATAAGCTACCTCTAAGTTACTAGCTCAGATTTCCAAGCAAGATGTATATTGCTTTATCTTCATTGTTTTATCTGCTGTTGTGCCATAAAAGAAAAAAATATAAACAAGGGCAGAAAAAAAGCAGAATCATAATCAATGGAAATACCGTTTTTTAAAATGTATTTCTCTTTTTTTTTTTCTGAAGACCTTCTATGCACAAAAGAAAACAGCTTTAAAATATTTTACAGTGCCGGGCTCTTTTCCACTCCTTTTTTTACTACCTTGCCTTATGAATTTCCCAGTGTTACTAACCAGCAAGCTATGAGAGAAATACCAATAAAATTCCCCTCAAGAAAACTGAGCTATGTTGAGCTCTTGCCTGTTTAGGTGGGATACCTCTCTACACATTTCAGAATCCACTGCCTGTTCCTTAAGGTTAATATACTTACTTCAAATGTAAATTTAAGGAATACTAGCACTGACTAAAGACCATTCCAAAATAATTTTTGGTGACAACTGGATGCCACATATAGACACATCCCCATAAACAGATAACAGAGAGGTGGCTCCTGGAATAAGATTTTTGACCTTGAGTGTCAGGAAAGGCAAAACTGCTTCTGAAAGCCGGGATTAATATAGCTGAGTTGCATTGCCAAGAGCTCAGCTGAGAAGCAGGTAAGGTTTTACATGAGCTTCTATGGATTCCTTTCACAGAAAGCTGGCAGGATGGGTCAGGGGAGGGGAAGAGGAAGACTAAAATCTACTAACCTGGGTTTCTGCTTGGAGCAGGGCTGCAGGACTGCCAGTTCATTAGCAAAAGGCCTACTTTTCTTTAAACTTGCTTTGGGTCAGCAGTTTGCCATTGCTAGTGTATTAAAGCCAATGTATCTTCTTTAAATCGAGCTGGATTCTCTTCTGGTTTATGTCTAATTAACAGAGCAATTAAGTAAGGCCTAAGTCATTGTATTGAAATATTCAGAAATTTGTGTTTGCAGTATAGTTCTGAGTATAATTTGGATCAAGATCAGTGATAATGTATTAATCTTCTCTGTGTTTGGCATTATGGATATTTCTGTTTCTTTTCAGAAATCACTTGGACTGATAAGTAGGTTGTCAAAATATCAGCATAGATGGACATGGTGTAAGGACGATAATTTACGGCTATTATATAGGCAAAGAATCTATTCACTCTGAAAACGGCACAGCTGCATACAGAAGTGTTTGAAGGAAATCTGCTGAAACAGCATACTTACTTCAGAAAATGAAATAATTAGAAACAAAAAAAGTCCCTTTGCAGAACTGAATAAGATGTGGGTACAACTCAACTGAAATAAGATTCCCTTTTTCTCTCTCTGAAGCTAATCTTCTGTATCACTGATCAGCACGTGCTTGGTATCAGCAAACCTGAACAGCTTCCACACTACCTTCAGCAGCAATACTCCCTGCCCTGGGCAAAATGTGATGTTTTGATCAAGTCCGTGAAGTGAGATGGAAACATAACGCAGATTTCTGAAACAAATGCTTTGGCACAACTGCATAGCTATGATCAACGCAGTGAGCTCTTATCACTATTATCCAAACAGCATACACAACTAATGCTAGGACAATTTGTCTGCTGGAAGAAATGGAGGGAAAAAAATTGCAGAAGTCTGTGAAGATGCTCACCCTCTTCACACCTTTGGGGAATTCTGCATCTGATTTACTCCAGAATGTAAGTTTTTCTAGGCACTCACCCAAAACAAAGCATAGTTTTAAATCCATTGATTGCTAGCTGAATAAGTGTGTCTCAGAAATCAGCCTATAGAAGTGTTGTGTTTAACACGTGCATGCATTTCTTGAAATGAAGGATCTAGTCACCAGCAGTTTTCTCCCAGCGAAAGTTTAAATAAATGTTCATAGTAAAACTAATCAATTTCTGTTTATCTCCTTCCAATCTGCCAATTTTGAGCAGTAATGAAAACAAAGCTATAAATTGAAAATAAGGCTCTAAGATGTTGAAAGCCATTTCTTCTAACAAAGAGCAGATAACACTTCTTTAAGTCATTATTTTCCTCAAGACAACAGAGTTCCTCATGCAGTAGAACACCTCTGTTCCAAGCATCACAAGGTAGAAAAGTGTGTTGGATTCTCCATCACAGCAATATTTACATAGGAAGTAGCAAGGAAAGTTAAAATAGTTTAGCTAGGTGTTTTTGTTTGGTTTGGTTTTTTTATCAATTCCTAGAAATCATTATAGCTTGAAAATACTTTTCAACGGAAATTACATTTTCAAGCAAGGGAACCCTTCAAGTTCTTCATCGTACCTTTTCCACAGAGAAACAGGGACTGTGAAGAGCACAGAATGCTGCTGGATTAAGTTTGAAATGGGATGGTCCTAAGGAGGTGCCAGGAAAATCCTCTCTTTTCCTCTAACCTGCTGCCTCATATTGAGAATTAGGAAGCACAAAAAAACTCAACTAAAGTAATGAGAGGTAGCTACCCAGAAGGCCTGAAAATTACATTTTTGGTACAGTATGTGTTTAACATACTTATACACATATTAGTAGTCATTCATTTTATATACACACTCAGATACCGAAATACAAAATGTTTGAGTAGTCAAGCAAATAGTGTTATAAACTGAACAAATGTTCTTAAAACTCTACCTGTAAATATTTCAGGTGTGCTTTTAAACTGTTGATTTTGCTCTAATCTTATGAAATTATTGTTCAAATAAAGCCAGCTGCAAGCAGTAATTCAATGGGATGTAAACCCAAAATGCAAATTTCTGTGAAAAAAAAAGAAGAAACAAACATTTTCTGTTTTCTTCTGTCTTTTAGGATGGTAATTATATTCCTGTTAGAACAGACAAGAGAGACAAAGGAAAAAAGGATACACTGAGTACAACTATGAATTTTAAAAATACAGCTTCCTGATGCCCTCATGAAAATCTTTTGATAGCCTTCAGAATATATGTATTTTTAAAATCAAATTATAAACCTTCCAATATTTGACTGACAACCCACTTCATCCACTGGATGTAGTTGCCAGGATACCATGAAAGCCCCTTGCTCCTCTCTCAGCAGTCTTTTAGGCCTGCATACAGTGTCACGTGTATTCTTCTTTAATCCCGTTGTAACTTCTAGCTGACCTTTCACTTAGTACAGTTTAAGTTAAAAAGAAATGTTTGTTCACAAACACATCTATGCCTTTGATGATCTACATTCAGGTCACAAGAAAACAGGAAAAGGGCAGGATCACACTCTGTAAGAAATTAATTTTCCTTTTCAAGAGTTTACATAGAAGACGGAGATGATGATCTTCAATTTCAAAATACATGTCAATAATATCCAACGGTTTTCTATAAATATTCAAACATTGAGGGAGAAGAATGAGACCAAAGAAATATATCCATTTGAGCAGATGTATCTTGGTTCTAAGATAGAAGGCTACTACAGATGTCATATCCCCATTCTTTGCAAAACTTCGAAAGCACAGGAACTCTGTTTAGGCCAAAACAGAATGATTAACCAGACAGCTTTCCTCTATTTTCCTGTTTACCACACCGTTAATGAAGCAGCAGGGAAGTATAGGTTTGGCCATGAAAACACTGGCAACAAAGCTTGCTACTCATACATTTTCTAAAGAATTGCATGGGATTTTCCTAGTCTACCTGGATTCTGTATTTTTGAAGATAACAGCATTTTGTATTTATTAATAAAAACCTTAGATAACCCAAAGTATATAAACAGGATATGCCACCTTAAAGTGACACCATTTACATTGAGGATGCTACTCACGCCTTTTGCTCACAGGTATAAGGAAAACCACATTCATGAAGATTTCTCCTTTGAAGGATTTTTTCCATCTCCTGCCAAAGGCATAAGGTTTTACCTTCCTCCCTTATTCATCACCCTTCCCCAGCCCAAATCACATTGTGAATAATTATTGTCTGATCTTTTTGTTAGGTAGTTTGAAATTTGTAACGGATTTGTTATTTTGAACAGTTGCTTTGGTAAGGCATTCTTTGTTGCCGGTACTGTTTGTGGATAAAAGTGTGAGGGTAAGTACTTGAAGTTCTAGAACTGAGTGAACACCTTTTGAAGAAAATGCAAAAATAATTTTGCCATTTTCTACTTGCTGTATGACAGGTAAAACACCTCTCATCATTCAATATGTAACTCATGACATGCAAGTGCAGCGCTACCATGAGTAAGATAGGATTTCATGCTTTTAGCCTCTGGTAGCATCTCAGTGTGTCGAATATTGAGAATAAAGGCACATTTGTAGGTGGAACTTACTACTAGGATCTGACAGAACACACTTGAATTACTAATGGTATTCAACTCAATTACCTTTTTTGAAACTTTCTTTTGTTTAGACTTGATTAGAATTAAATGTGTTTCTTTTTCTCCATTAATTATTTTGGCTATTCTTTTCATATACCTGCAATCAGAAACAAAGGACAGACTGCTTTCATTGGGAAGATACAGAGATCCTTTATTTCTTTAGAAAAGAAGAATTTCTGATATGAATAACTAAGATGAAGCACTGTGATGACTGTCTTATGTATCTACCTTTGCATCTTCTGTCACTCCTATGTTTAGAACAATATCCTTACAGAGATGGTTCAGGACTCCTGCTGAGATAGCTGCACTTAATAGTGATGTTCGAAATTCACACTTTCCACACCTATGTTGTACATTGGTCTATATTTTATCTGCAAATTTTAATTAATGCAAACCAATCAGTAGCTTTTACAGATAAGACTAGTTACAGTGAATTCTATGCACTAATAATGTGTGAATCTGCGAGATTTTTCAAGTTTGGGATCCCAAAGACACTTTCCAAAACCACCGAGAGTGTTCATTCTGTTTTCATGGAACCATAGAATGGTTTGGTTGGGAAGGGACCTTAAAGATCATCAAGTTCCAACCCCCCTGCCATAGGATACCTCCCACTAGCCCAGGTTGCTCAAAGCCTCATCCAGCCTGGCCTTGAACCCCTCCAGGGATGGGGCATCCACAGCTTCTCTGGGCAACCTGGGCCAGTGTCACACCACCCTCACAGTGAAAAATTTCTTCCTAATATCCAATCTACCCTCTTTCAGCTTAAAACTGTTATCCCTCATCCTGTCACTACACTCCCTGATACAGAGTCCCTCCCCATCTCTCCTGTAGCCCCCTTCAGGTACTGGAAGGCTGCTCTAAGGTCTCCCCAGAGCCTTCTCTTGTCCAGGTTGAACAACCTGAAGTCTCTCACCCTGTCCTCATACGGGAGGTGCTCCAGCCCTCTGACCATCTTTGTGGCTCTCCTCGGGACTCTCTTCAACAGGTCACGTCCTTCTTGTGCTGAGGACCCCAGAGCTGGACGCAGCACTCCAGGTGGGGTCTCACAAGAGCAGAGTAGAGGGGGAGAATCACCTCCTTTGACTTGCCGCTAATGTGTCTATTGATGCAGCCCAGGACACGGTTGGCTTTCTGGGCTGCAAGTACATACACATTGCTGGCTCATGTTCTACATACTGCTATTCTCAAGAAACCTTTCTTAGTAATTTTGACACAATTTCCTTGCTAAATATGCTTTTCCATTACTTCAGTGAAGGGATAACCTGCAGGAGGAAAAACCAAACAGCCCTTGGCTGAAGCAATGTAGCCAGCAAACAGGTCACATAATAACATCACTTTTATATTGTTTACTATTAATACTGGGGTTTTTTTCTATTATTCCATCCTGAGTAATTCTAAATAGTTTCTTCTACTGCTTTAATAAAAAAGACCAGCAGAGATGAGCTTGAAAAAGCAAATTTTTTAAACACACAGCTATCTGCTACCTGTCTTTGCTGAAAAGCAACAGATGAAGAATCTCTGATCTCGAATGTAGGATCTCCAATAGATGTGCTAATGGCAATAATTGATGCTGAAAGCAACTCTTCAGTTGTCCCTTGGCAGCTGCTCTTTCATGTAGAACTGCCAAAGAAAGCTTTTGTGTTGATTAAATAAAAGGTCTTTGATAACTGACTGAAAGCAGTTGGTGGAATGGTTCTTCAGAAAGTGTTTATTTCTAGCCCAAAGTGGAGTGAAAAGGGGAAGTAATTAAAAAAAAAACAGAAATACCAAAATGCACATTCATAAGAATATAATTTTTAAAAGGTAGGAAACGGACTATTTCCAACAGTTCCAATCATAACAGCTCAACTGAAATTACATTTCTTGAGCTGAACTGCTTTATTTTATTTCACTGAAGTCATCAAGCTATTTCAGTTGATTTTTTTTTTCTAAAGAAGAATATTGCCTTGCAAAAAAAAGTTTTTTCAGCTCCATATTCCCAGATCTATTCCCTTATGGGCCAGGCTACCAACCAAACTATGTCCTATAGAATACGCTCCACAACTCCCTCAGACCATTCATTGTGGAGTGATGAAACCTTCATGGAGTCCAGTTCACAGGAGAAAAGGGAAAGCTGACTGCTGTGCACAGGCAGATCATTGCTTAAGAGGAGACTTAATTTGATATTTTGATCACTGGACAAAGCACAAAGCATTTTAACTGACTTCAGCCTGCCTCTCCACTGTTTCCCCCTAAATATTCAAAATAGAAAATAAGAATTTCTAGGCAAATACTACAAACATTTTCCTGTTGTAAATTTCTGTTTGGAAAAGTGTTGGTTTTACACTATAAAATCCTTTTCATGTCCTGCCAGCAAACTTAATCACTGATTTCCAGTTCAACACAACTTTTTTTTTTAAGGCTTATTTCTATTTGAAACAAACATCTTCAGTTTAAAAGCATTCATACAGAAATTAAAAATAAAAAACCTACAAAAAACTAACCTTCTAAGCAGTTAGATGTAAGGAACTCCTACTCTATCCATAATCCTCCTTCATCAGGGTGATCTCTTCCATTCTTCATTCAAAACTGCAGCACAAAGATGTCTCAAAGCTGAATTTCATGATAGATTCAAACCAGGCAAGGAGAAGAGAATTCTCAAGTCAAGTGTCTCTTCCTGATTAGTTCTCTTCTCTAGCCCAAGACCTTTTCTTTGCCTCTATGTGTTTTGTTACGGTTCTTTCAACTTTTGGTAGCACAAATAGAAAATGGAGTCTAAACAAAGAGTTATTATAAAACATGACTCCTTGATAACGCTCTTTTCATTATAGATTTCCTTTTCCAATACTTTACAAAGGAGATCTGGAGAGTCATTCTCTATTTCACAGTGAAGGAACCAGTGGTTACATATCAGGTGAAGACCACCTGGGAAACAAGAAAACTTTGAAAACAAGCCTCCTGGCTCAAACTCTGAGTATCTTTGAACTTAAACTTTAAACTGTCAACACAATTTGAATCCTGCATAATGTCATGTCAGGGCTTTGTTTTGTGGGGTTTTTTTTAATCACTCTTCCTGACATTTGATAGAGCTCTGTACAGTGCGTGTAGATTGTATCAATTTAGATATAAATGACTACCAATGTTCTTTTCCCTACCGCACAGGAAATAAGCTCAAATATTTATTCTACCAAATTATATAGTTGTATCCAAGAGTTGTCATTTTAAAATTAATCTGTCTGGTGTTAAAGAAACTAGACAGCTCTGTTGGCTTTGTATCTTATCTTAGATTTGGTTAGCCTAAGCTGTTAGAATTTGAAAAAATGGCTTTCTTTTCCCCAGGGGAAAATATCTCTCTGTTAACAATTAAAATTACAATAATTATACAAATGTGCAACAAAATAAAGACAAAGTTTGATGTAGCATACTGAAAACCACTCTGAAGTACATACCCTCATGTTTAATGTCTAATACCTTTGAGAACTTAGTATATTAAGAAATTGGATTTAAAAATATTTAATTTTTGATAAATATTTTTTGCAATTACTTTGTTTAAAGTGTAAACTAACATAACAGGGAAATGTTAAATTAAAGGACCTTAGCTACACAGGATATTTTTTCACACATTTTTTTTCACATCTTGGTTCAATTTATCTTGAATTTGCTTGCTTTCAAAGCAGAGTGCATGGGTTATCTATTCTTCTGTTTTTCCCCTCTAGTGCCTTGTAACTTCCCTGAGGTTAACAAGTTGTTTATTGATTTTTATGTTTATGTAATGTTCTCTTATATTAAATGAACAAATTCTGTATCCTGTTCAGCAACTGAAGATGTTCAGTTTTGTACAGTTCACACACCTTATTTTTAGCTAAAATATTTCAAATCTCCTACCCACCACAGAAAATCCCTGTGTTAGTATGAAAAATACAGCTAAAGTCATATATATTTTTTTAATTGAAAAGCAAAATAAGGGATTATTTAGAAGTCAATCTTGTAATACATCATTGTATCATAACAGAGTTAGATTGCTGTATTTTACAGAAGTCCATAATCTATGCACTACAGTATATGCAGTTTACAAATCTGAACTGATTTGGGATTCTGTGTGGGAATATATGTGCCCACAGGACTACATGGGATGGTATCATCTTTAATGCTTGGCTGATCAGCAGACTTCTTTTACTAGTCTGGGATTTTGGCTCACAAGCAAGATTTCTCCCTCTGTAGAGCATCACTGTAGGAGTCCCTATCAGCTTGGAGAAATTAAGTTTCTATAAATTAAGTTCCCTCAGAGTTGTCAAAATTGTTACCCTACCCCTCACCGCCCCTCACTCCCCATTCTAATGGCTTTTTATTGCCTGGAGAAACCATGCACATTTCCACATTCAGAAAAATGTTTCTTAAGGTGAAAAAGGAGTTCTCCAAACGCTGATTAAAAAGTAAGTGCCTGAGGCCTTGAATGGAGCAGTAATGCTGAAATCAGCATCCATTTCAAAGTTTTTAAAGATGTGAAGAGAAATAAATCCACATCTCTTACACACTTGTTACTAAATCACATACCAGTACATTGATCTCTCTACCCATTACAGTGCAATCACCACGACCTACAGCAATACCATCAATTAGAGTATAGCAACAGCAGGTGCTTCTCTTAGATAATCTGTCCAAATCCTTGTGCCGCAACAATACCTCACTGGCCTTAATGCAGTGATGTAATTTCCATGATCCAAAGACCTGGCCCTGGAATAAGTAATTTTAACATTCCACTTTTATACAGACAAAACGACACACACGGACAGTCATATGGTTACCTGAAGAGCTGCTATTTGCCAGCTCTCAGATAAAAAAGTAAACTACCTCGAGCTTAGCTAATCCACTACTATAAATGGACTCAGTAGAGAGTACAAAGCCTGTGTCTTTTCTCTTCTCTGATCTACCAAGGCAGTACTATAGCCTCTTCCTTCCTTTATATTACAGACAAGGATATACAGTAAAAGCAAAGCCTGAAGTGAAACACAAATGATGAAGTTTCCTCCTTGCAGGGCTCTATTCATACAATCAACTAGCCACATTATTCAGACAACATTAAAAACTGATTCATTCCAAACCATTAAGAACACCAGAACTTGCCAGTGAGATGACAGCTGAGATCAGTTTTGGGTAAATATTCTGACCACCTGTACTCTCTAAATGTCAAAGAGATTAAATATAGAAACTTATGCATGAGAGAGGGAGAGAAATTTTGAGGACAAAAAAATACGTTCAGAGCCCAAGAGACACCAGTGGCAGACTTGTACCTGGCATCACAAAGAGTAACTAAGGAAGTAGAAGAGGACTGTCACCAAAGACAAGAGGGGTGGGTTTTGATGAGGTTCAACTTCAGAAACCCAAATCAGGAGATCAGTCTACTCCTAAGATCACTAGAGATTCAAATGGGAACCTCATTTTGGGGTTCCATTTCAGCACCTGGAAGACTCTTTCTGTCTCCGTCTTCTCAATGACCATAAAGGGATTCAACAATAATTAAAACCTCAACATGGATCTCTCAAATCCTTTTATCTACAGGAGCTTTATCAATACCCATAGAGAGACGGTGGTGGCTGTTGCTGCTCTGTACACCAAATGCCACCCTCCACTGTTAAGCGGAACTAGTAGGGCCAGCCCACACTAGGAGCTCGGGCAGCCTAAAAAGCCTCAGCACATGTATGTCCTGCTCATCCCTGCTTTTCTCCCACTGTTTCTTGTCTAATCCAAAGCAGGAACAGGCGCACTAACCGCACTGCCAGCACCAGCCACCCCCACTGCAGTGACCAACAGACAATGAAGGCAGAGTGGCTGAGCAGCCAGAAAATAGAGTCCACTCTCCCACTGCTCTGCCTTGGTCTTGGAAATCTATGGGAGCTTGAGGTGTCACACAGCACCACAGCTGCTCCTCAGGTATCCTGGGCTTGTTTTTGCGGTCAGTCCTCATAACCTCATCTGATTTGAGGCATAGTACCATCTACTCATTCCTATAACCCCACAGAACCAACAACAGGACACATCAGAGCAACCACAAGTCTCTATAGCCCAGCTGATATCCCCAAGCTTCTTTTATAAACATCTGAGATTTTGCTTGCATGAGTCTTACCCCAGACTTCAACATTTATCTCATTCAATCTCCTTGATCTCATAAGAGATCTCACTGTAGCTGTCAAAATGAGAAAGATATGTAATGTACCATGACAAATCACAACAACCACTCCAAGCCAAAGTAATAAAATTAAGCTACATTTTTCAGAACAAGCTAATAATACAATTGCCAAGTGTAAGTCACTACAAATTGTGTCTATCCATTGGTATATTTATTGTGATATTCGTAACACGAACTCTAGGCCTATTATAATGAATGTGGCAAACGAACTGAATTGGGCTGGGAATGGCAAAACATCCGTTCAGTGGTGTAAGCATGAACATTGCCAAGGATTGGATGCAGATATCCATAAACCTCACCAGAAAAGCACTACTCTTGACACTTTTGATGAAAAGGTAATTGCAGAGTTCCATGCATCTGTTCTGCCCAAGTAACAGAAGTTTAAGAATACTGGTAAAAAGTCCAAAATTTCATCAAAGGCAGAGCTCGTTAATATTAAACATGTCAAGTGTTCAAGAATTTATAAAATGTTATGATTTTCTGATATTTAAAATTCAAATTTTATGATGACTTTAAGGAAGAACTGCAGAATAATATTTTTAAAAAAGTAAATTTGTTCTATTTAATTTTAGCGAGAAATAGGTTTTTTATAGTGGAAAGAATTCTTTTAAACATAAATAGATCACACTATAATTCAACTTTAACCATAAACTTAGAGAAATTATTATTGCAGGAAGAAAAGCAACAATAATTGAAATATAAAATTTTGTTTATAGAAGTCTCTGATTTTGTTGTTGGTTTTGGGGGCGGGTTTTTTTGGGGAGGAGGACAGAGATGCTAGGAAGTGTTTTCTTCCTCTTTTTTCGTTTTATCTGGTTAACCCAAAGTGTTATTACTTATACAGCTTTAGAAAGTGACACAGGCTTCCATGCTAAAACATAACATGATTAAAAGTCTTCTTTACAAGGTTACCTCCAGCTTTTTCATATACACTGAAGTCAACACTATTTATGGATGATGGTGTCAGCAAAAACAGAATACGGGGTTTTTTTTCCCCTTGTAAGTGAAACTCTTACATTATTTTACCTTTAAGGGAGATAAAAATTCAGCGTTGTTTATGATTTCACTGGTTACAGTTTAATCCTCTATAAGATCATTAAATTTTCTATTTGCAAGTCTGCATCCAGTTTTTATTTCCCTTTTAACTGAGTCCAACTTCCAAATAATAATCTCTTCAGTTCTGCATTTTATATTTGCGTTAAGTAGACATGTTTCCTACTTATGCACACAGGATACTCTCTAAATTAATCTATAAGCATCGCAGAAGTGCCTGAGGCTCATGGAAGCTACGGCTAGCCTACGGATACAACATTTGCAGGAGGTATTTTAACTCACATATACTGGAAGAAATTTGAATGCTTAATATTATGCCAACAGATTGTTTCTTATATTTCTGAGACTGCTAGAGGATAACAGACATAAAATAACCAGAAGTGATTTATAATACAAAGAAACATCATACAATTTAGAGAGATTATTAAACATACTTTCTCTGTTCATAGAGTAGTTTCATCTCCTTAAATAATGATGGAAGTAACTTCTATAACAATCAAATCATGTGGTATTTTTCACCCCAAAGACTCCCAAAGCAATGTGGAAATGCAATAAACCAGAAAACAGGTTATACAAGATGTTCTTTTTGTCCCTCACTGAATACCTGTTTTTCTAAACTAAACAACAGTTGATTGCAGAAGTAACTATACATAGTATACAGCTAGTAACTTCAGCTACAAATCAAAGGGATATGTTTTAAGCCACTTAATTTACAGTGTTACAAACATTGGCTGTGACTATGAAGTTATCTCTAGAGCAGGTGTCAGCAAATCTTTCATCTTTGCAAACGGTTTCAACCATGTCATCCTACTGTACCCTCGAGTACACACCTTCTCCAATACCTTTTCCTGTGCAGATCTTAAACCTGGAAATTCTGTATCATATGCATCACAAATGAACTCGGAGAAAACTTATCTTTGGCTGCAAGGCCTGTTGTTCATAGGAATAAATTTCAGAGCCACTTCAATCATCACCTTCAACTGGTAGGCAAAAAAATCCAAACCAAACCAAACCAAACCAAACCAAACCCCCAAACCCTACACAGAAAACACTACTCCTCCCCAACAAATTAAAAATAATTGCTGTGTCTCAGGGCCCTAAAACAACAGGCCATGTAGCACGGATGTGGCCCATCGATGTCATCTGGTTTAAGGGCCAGAAATCAGACCTTGGCCCTGTTTAACTGAAAAGTATAAAAACAGCCATCGCAACTCTGCTGTGGTCTCCCAGTCAGAAATGCTATCCTAGCCGCTGGGCCAGCTCTGCTTATTTCTACTCTGGATGGTATAGCAGACTCTCAGGTCTGGGAACTGGAGGTGCACTGGCTCATGAAGAGTCCTCAGCTGGACCAACTTCTTTTTAGATTTTTGTTTAAAAAAAGGGAAAAGCGTATTCATCCATGAAACATCTATGCACTAGATACTTCAAAGGACATTTTGTTGGAAAATATTGGTATTATGTGTGACTGACAAGGTAATGTTAGCTGCATGAGGATACGTTCCTTTTTTTATTAATATGCCATACATTTTTTTTTAGAAACCAAATTCTTGGCTATTATCATTCTCTGTTTAATATCCAATTTGCTGTGATAGTATGTCCTTACACATTGAGACACACATATGCTGTAAAAAACACCAGACCACAAATTCTCAAGAAGACTGATTTCTGTTTTCATTTTTATTCAGGCCATGTAACCACAGCTGAAAATTTGTACTACTTTATCAGTTGTTGATCTTCTTTTGAAAAATTAAAACTTTCTCAGAGTGTTCTAAGCATGAGGCCAGCATTCAGATTACTTCAGCAACTGAAAAGCATCATTATATCTTATTTCTCTAGGTCCTGGAGAATGGCACAAGAAGTATCACGTAACTGACTTAGTTTCAGTCTGAGTTACTGGGGTAGCTATTGTGCCATCTCCTAGATGGTACCCTTATGAAATTGTTCCTAATGCTGCCCCATTTCCTAAAGAAGTCAGCCAGATAAACTTACATTTTGCTAAATATCCCAAGATTGTGAGTAAAAATATATTTCTTTGTGAAGGTCAATGTTAATGATCTATTAGTATTTGCCAGATTTCTATACTTAGAATTGTCAATTAGTTTATTACCATCTATTAAGCCTATTAACTTAAATGTTAAACAAATAATAAATATTTCTTCCATCATGCAATGCCAATATATTTTACATTATTAGTTAATGAATATTGAGAAAAGAAGTATAATTATGGGGCAAAAATAAACAGTATATGTATTCAAAGTATTTCCTCAAATCTCATTTTTTTAAAAAGTTAAAGAAAATAATAATGCTTGAAGAAATGTGTTACTTTGGGGGCATAAAATATGAGCAACGGGCAGTGTTCCTTATCACAGGAGAAATCTTAAACAAGCTGACAACATCCTTTCCTGTTTTCTGCCTGCTGAGACATCCTACATTCTAGACTGAAAAATCTTATTCAGGGATCCCTAAGCTTCATTTCACGTAGGTGAGAATGGGAGATGGGATGGGGGGCGAGGCCATCACCCCCATGTCACAATGCCACCACCCAGCAACACCACAGTCACAATGCCCTGGGGCTCTATAAAAGGGAGCCGCTGCCCTGTCCCGCTGCCACAGCTGGCCTGGGGGCAGCCCGAGGACATCCCAGAGGAAGTCCTTGAGGAGCTGCAGGAATTACTTGGAGGGGGCTGAGGGGGGAAGACCTGGACAAGGCTGCTGGAGCTTCTCTGCTGCAAGGCCAGCTCCTGGCAGGACCACCTTCAAAGCTCACCTGAGGGATGGAAATCCTTTTCAGCTGGACAGCAGTGGCCAGACCCAGGGAATGACACCTTCTTGAGGAGCCCTGCAGAGCTCGCCGTCCTCATCCCCTGCGCAGCCAGGGACAGCAGCCGTAAGAGGTGGGATGCAGAGATGCTGCAAAGGGTCCCAGTGCTTTGGGGCACCCACTGGTGTCCTGCCA
>VZTO01008213.1:0-17559 GCA_013400615.1 Syrrhaptes paradoxus | reverse complement strand
AAATTATTTAGACAGGACTTTTCCTTGGTGAACCCATGTTGACTGTGCCTGATGATTGCATTGTTCTTTAAATGTCTTTTAATAGCAGTATGATAGTCTCCACAGTTTTTCCAGGTCCTGAGGTTAGACTAAGAGAGTTTACTCATGCCCTTCTTGTAAACTGGAATATTGTTGGCCAGCATCCTCTCAGCAGAGACTTCTCCAGGCTCTCATGACCTTTGGCAGATGATTGAGGGGTCCTGCCATAACACCCACTAGCTCCTTCAGCGCTCGGGGATGAATCTTATCAGGCCCCACAGACTTAGGATCATTAAAGTGATACAACTGGTCCCTTTCAGTGCCAGTGTCCACAAATGGAAGATCACTGTTCCCAGAGTCTCAGGAGACCGGGCAGCCCAAGGTGTATCAGTATTAATGAAGACTGAAGAAAAAAACAAAAGAAAGGCATTGAATGCCTCTGCTTTTTCTTCATCCCTATTTGTCAGGTGACCATCAGTCCAATGTTTTTCTTTGATCTCCTCTTGCTATTAACACACTGAAAAAAGCCATTCTTGTTGTCTGACACAGTGGCCAATTTCAACCCTAGCTTTGGTCTTTTGTGTCTTCCCCCTGTCTATGCAAACCACAGCTCTGTAATCTGCCTGCAAAGCCTGACCTCACTTCCAGACATCATACCATTTCTTCTTCCTCCTGTGCTCCAGGAGAAGTTCCCTGTTCAGCCAATCCGGTCTTCTGTCCTGCTTACCTGACTTCCAACACCAGGGGATTGTCTGCTCCTGTGCTTTTAAAAAGTGGCCCTTAAAACATGACCAGCACTTCTGGAGCCCTGAGCCCTCAAAAGCACTTTGCCAGGGGATGCTGATCACTAGCTCCCTGAGTAGCTTAACGTTTGCTCTCTTGAAATTCAGGGCAGCAACTCTGCTGACCTTTTTTCTCATTGAACCAAAAACTTTAAACTCAACCACCTCATGATCACTGTGGCCAAGACACCTACCTAGCATTACATCTCTCACAAGCCCTTCTCTCCTCACCAACAGCAAGTCTAGGAGGGCATCTTTCCTAGTTGGCTCACTGGGTACTGGGGACCAGAAAGTATCTTTCACTGACTTCAAGAACTTCCCAGACTTGCTCGTCACAGCAGGATGGTAATCCCAGTTGATGTCTGGAAAGTTGAAACCTCCCATAAGGACAAGGGCTATGGATCCACAGACTTCTCTCTGTTGACTATAGAATAACTCATCAGTGATATCATCCCATAATATACACGAAGCTTATTTTGAGAGAGCCACCTCTCTGTGGAGAGGAGTGGGAGCTCAGTACCAAAGCCTACTGACATACAGGTTTTCCAGAGGGAAAACAAGGGTTTTATTTCATACCACCTAAGATAATATTAGGACAGACTGCTAAAGTAATTTGCAAAACAGCTGTCAAACTCTGACTTTTTTGGGCTACTAGGGAGCACAGCAACAAGTAGATCAGTGATAGCTGTGAAAAATTAACACATACAAGTAATTCCTATAAGGAAATATCTTTAATATTTAGTTTTAAGCAATATGAAGAAATATAAAATAGTACACAGTGCACTATTTTATAAGCATGCCCTATTTAATTTGAAAGATNAAATTATTTAGACAGGACTTTTCCTTGGTGAACCCATGTTGACTGTGCCTGATGATTGCATTGTTCTTTAAATGTCTTTTAATAGCAGTATGATAGTCTCCACAGTTTTTCCAGGTCCTGAGGTTAGACTAAGAGAGTTTACTCATGCCCTTCTTGTAAACTGGAATATTGTTGGCCAGCATCCTCTCAGCAGAGACTTCTCCAGGCTCTCATGACCTTTGGCAGATGATTGAGGGGTCCTGCCATAACACCCACTAGCTCCTTCAGCGCTCGGGGATGAATCTTATCAGGCCCCACAGACTTAGGATCATTAAAGTGATACAACTGGTCCCTTTCAGTGCCAGTGTCCACAAATGGAAGATCACTGTTCCCAGAGTCTCAGGAGACCGGGCAGCCCAAGGTGTATCAGTATTAATGAAGACTGAAGAAAAAAACAAAAGAAAGGCATTGAATGCCTCTGCTTTTTCTTCATCCCTATTTGTCAGGTGACCATCAGTCCAATGTTTTTCTTTGATCTCCTCTTGCTATTAACACACTGAAAAAAGCCATTCTTGTTGTCTGACACAGTGGCCAATTTCAACCCTAGCTTTGGTCTTTTGTGTCTTCCCCCTGTCTATGCAAACCACAGCTCTGTAATCTGCCTGCAAAGCCTGACCTCACTTCCAGACATCATACCATTTCTTCTTCCTCCTGTGCTCCAGGAGAAGTTCCCTGTTCAGCCAATCCGGTCTTCTGTCCTGCTTACCTGACTTCCAACACCAGGGGATTGTCTGCTCCTGTGCTTTTAAAAAGTGGCCCTTAAAACATGACCAGCACTTCTGGAGCCCTGAGCCCTCAAAAGCACTTTGCCAGGGGATGCTGATCACTAGCTCCCTGAGTAGCTTAACGTTTGCTCTCTTGAAATTCAGGGCAGCAACTCTGCTGACCTTTTTTCTCATTGAACCAAAAACTTTAAACTCAACCACCTCATGATCACTGTGGCCAAGACACCTACCTAGCATTACATCTCTCACAAGCCCTTCTCTCCTCACCAACAGCAAGTCTAGGAGGGCATCTTTCCTAGTTGGCTCACTGGGTACTGGGGACCAGAAAGTATCTTTCACTGACTTCAAGAACTTCCCAGACTTGCTCGTCACAGCAGGATGGTAATCCCAGTTGATGTCTGGAAAGTTGAAACCTCCCATAAGGACAAGGGCTATGGATCCACAGACTTCTCTCTGTTGACTATAGAATAACTCATCAGTGATATCATCCCATAATATACACGAAGCTTATTTTGAGAGAGCCACCTCTCTGTGGAGAGGAGTGGGAGCTCAGTACCAAAGCCTACTGACATACAGGTTTTCCAGAGGGAAAACAAGGGTTTTATTTCATACCACCTAAGATAATATTAGGACAGACTGCTAAAGTAATTTGCAAAACAGCTGTCAAACTCTGACTTTTTTGGGCTACTAGGGAGCACAGCAACAAGTAGATCAGTGATAGCTGTGAAAAATTAACACATACAAGTAATTCCTATAAGGAAATATCTTTAATATTTAGTTTTAAGCAATATGAAGAAATATAAAATAGTACACAGTGCACTATTTTATAAGCATGCCCTATTTAATTTGAAAGATCACCAGGTTTTATCCTTACAAACTGACAAGATCAAGTTTCAAAATGTTCATATTTCCAAATTAATAATAAAAATCAGGGTCAGATTTAATTTTTTGAGGAAGGAAATGCTACAGATCAGTAATTACTGCACTAGAGAATTTAGCCAAAGCCTGTTGCTCCAGTCTCTGCTTAATTAGCCAATAATGATCAGCTTCCAGAGAACAGACATGCAATAGATGAGTTTGGTTTTTGGTTTTTGTTGTTTTTTTTTAATTAACAGACAGAACAAACATACACTAATAAAGTTAGGGTACCCAACCTTTTAATGCAGATACTTCTGTAGTTTGCTATCACTTCAATACCATTTTCAACAGTAGGGATAATCTGCTTTGCACGTGTCAGCTTGGTGTAAGACTCATATCTCTGGCAGTTATCACATAAAAATACTCAGTATTCAGCAACATGATATTAATTAGCCTGCACTTTCCAGATCACCAATTTCTTCAACATGACGATGCAGGAGATCTAATACTGCTGTTAAACTAAAGACACAGGAATTCTAGAGGGGAAAAAACCCACTTATTTTTCTAACATTGGAGGCCAAACAGTCTCAAATAGCATTGCATTGCAGAATATAATTTATTTTTCATATTTGAAGAAAAGATTAGAAAAATAGTCTAAAGCACATGAAGATCATAAACAGTCAGTGGAACGAGAGAAGAAATAAAAAAGTAAAAATAGATGACAAATTAAAAAATGAAAAATTGTGTTATACGAAGAATGGGTAAAAAAATCAACTTCCTCTCATTTACCTATAACTAAATCACTGAATCAGCACCATTAACTACTGTTGAACCATATATTTATGTACATATATACATACATACATACACAGACTCTGGAAATTATGTGTTGCACATATATACTTTAAATGATTAAAATGTATTTCTCTATCAGCTTCTGCCAGTCTGACATGTCTGCTCAAGTAGCAGACTCTAGCACACAAATTATTATTACAGATATGGACCTAACAATTCCAAATTATGAAATCAGGATAGAAAACATAGATCATCGACAAAAAGGTGAACCAATTATTGAATAATCTACAAAATGTATTTTTTCATCAGTAAGGTCACCTAAACTTTAGTTAAGTTTTATGAGATACCAGACTGAATATCAGAGGTGTTCTGTTTGAAAACTTAGCACAGTACACACAAAATTGTATTTTTTCTTAAGAGTAAACAGTTTAAAATATAAGTATGTGCATGGTATTAATCAAAAGAAAAAACTGTTTTAAATATATGAAAAATTAACCACCACAAAACAAAGGTCAGTGATGAAAACTACATTTAAAGATCGAATAATACAGTGTAAAATACAGTTGATTAAATATATTGCATTACATTTACACTGAGGCTGATCACACTAAGTGTAAATGTTGGAAATGAACTTTTTTCCTACTTGGTCTATAGTCTGTCATTAGACTGTCAGTGTACTTGGTGCCTGATCCTTCCCATCTATTTCACAGAATAATCCCTCGCTGATAACAGCAAATTTCATGTAGAAAAACAGAACACCGTTTCACCTATGTTCCACAGAAAGCTTTTCATTTTCTTCAAAAACCATTCTAAAGCCAAAAAGCATTCAGACTCAAATCCCAGAAGTTTCTATATATGCATATATTTTCTTCAGAAAACAAAATGTCTAAGCAGCTCAATTAGACAACCTAAGTATCTGTTACATTTATCTGGGTTCTCCCTTACATCCTCTCTGAGAACACAGACTTAATTGCTCAATATCCTGCTGTCACCAATTTGTCCTAGGTTAAGTATTTTCTAGTAGTACATATATATTCTTAGCTAATAGATGCAAATGTCTTCAGGGAAACTGTTCCTTAGCTTTAATAAGCAGAGAGTTGAAAGTCAAATAATCAGTTTCAATAAAAGAATTCTGAATTATTTTAATAGAAAATGTACTAGTTCTTGCAAAGATAGCATCAAATTCAGTTGAATATATTAAACTAAACCAGGGCATAAATTACCTCATATTGCTCTCTTTTCCATTTGCTTAAACTTGTTATAGGCTTTGAATTCTATTGCTTATTCAGTTCCTTTGGCAGTTCCTGCAGAAGCTCTTGTGTTTCCTGAAACCTTAAAATCTTTCTGCTTCAATTTCTCAACTGCTTTGTGGGAAAACAAAAACTCAACTAAAGACTCTGCTGGCAGCTGGCTGCTAGGATGCCCCTTACGTCTGTTTCCTTCCTCAAAGTAAGTTCTGCATGAACTCAAAGTAGGTAACAAATCCATAACCAGAACTTAAGACATACATTAATATGACCTCAGTTGTCAGGAAACAGTCAAACAGAAAACCTTTAGAGCACAGTAGGATTTCTATTTAAAAATCAATGCAAAGCCACACTTTTTTAAAACACTGGAGGTCAGAGCTGGCATCCACCAAACACTACACGTCCAGAGCTTTCATGAAGGAAAGATTAAACGTTAAAGTAACTTTCTTCCCAAACATCCAGCACCTGTAATCTGGAGAATCATTCCTCTTCCCGCTGCACACAGGCACCATTACAAACCTCCTGCTGCTTCATTAGCTCAAAATATGCAACACAAACTGTGACTATGATGTATGCAAGCATTCTACACTGGCAACTGAAATATTTGAGCATTTTCATCTACAAAATGTATGTGTGAGCACCAAAAGATTCAGACACACTGATTCGGAGAGATGAATGAGATTAATTCGCATTAGCCCTAACAAACTACGTCCACACACACTTGAACATCATCCTTCGTAAACTCACAAAAGCTTTTACACTTCTCTATCCAGATTCTCCTTCCTTGTCTAAAGATTTGTAAAGAATAAGAACATCAAATCTTTAAAACTGATATTTAACAATTGTTTTTCACCTTCTCAGCACTGAAACCTTTTTTTCCTTAGATCTATGCTCCAACCTGTAGCAGAATGCTAAAAAAATGCCTTAGAAAAAGATAAACCATGTACACAAGCAATCTAAAAGTAAATTTGGTTCAAACACGACCTCAAAAAAGCCAAAAAAATGTTCATGAGAAAAAACTAGTTAAAGTCACAGTGACATTCCTATTCCGTTAATATCCCTGAGGAAAATAATTCTCATTTAGATACTTTTTTATCACTTAAATTTCATTTCTCAGCTCTTGCATACACTTTCTATGAAGCATTTTCTACAAGACAACTTTTTTTTTTATATTTATCTATTATAGGTTTAAATCCAAAACCAAATTGATTTAAGTACGTTTGCAATATCGAAAATGTAAGCTAGAGGAGCATATGAATAAATTAAGATAGCCTTAACATGAAAAAGAAACATTATTGTGGTCAATGCTTCTGTGTAACCTCAGCCCCAGAACCATATCCAGTTATTTGTTAATAAGTAAACTCTAATATTTTCTGGTGACACAATTAAATCTCCAGAAAAAGACACACAGGTTTAACTAGCCATTTACAAAAAAAAGTGTTTCAAATGCAAGAACCTAGGATTTAAACCCTCAGAATTTGCTACAATATTCAGTGAAAATCGTATCTGGCAAAACTTACGGAACGGAAAGACAACAGGCAAAGTATACTGACTGCTGTTCAACAAGTACGATCCATACTACACTGCAAGTGCATCCCTGGGGCAGGGAAATGCAACAGACTCACACAACGTATTATCAAATAAAAAAAGATTGGAGTATGTAATCAGAAATGAAAACATACCCAGTTACATATACTGAAATGTTCATTTCCATTAGAATAACAACTTATACAATATTTGTAAAGGATCATGCCTCATTAGCACTGACAACAACCGAGAAATGAATTAAGACAGAATGAAAACCTTTTACCTGTTTTGCTATTCAGTTAATTCTGAAGGCTAAGCTAAGTAGTGTATTCCTATGATCACTCCTGATTTTGTCTTGATTTTACAAGACAATTTCGTATCTTGTGTAAAAAACAAGTAAGTTTTAGAACGGTAGAAGATATAAAAAGACATTTTAAAGGATAATAGACCTAAAATTATGAACAGGTTCTGAAATAAAACCATAACACCATTAATATATTTTATTAAGCTTTTGTTTCAGAAAAAAAGATGGTTGAAATAAATTAACAGTCCCAGCCAGTAGTGCATAATCAAGATATTACTGCTAGAATTGATTAAAAAATGCATTGCACTTTAAAGCCTTAACTAACTGAGAAAGCTGAGTTTTTATAGTTGTCCATTTCAGTGAAATCACCACATACCAATTATTGACGACTGTGGTATTACTGGAACAAAGCACGGTCTAGGGATTAAATTTTTTCTTTAGAAATAATCACCTTGTATTCTGCTATTATTACAAAGGTTACCTTCCCCAGAGGCCAAAATTAAATTATTAGTTTATTATTCTGGTTGACATTAAGATAATTATAAGATATTCAACTTTGCAATAGTCTGGTTTTGTTAAGTTTTTAAAATTGAATGCTTCTTTATTATTTAAAAAAACTTTTAATAATCAAATAAGATGCCATAAAGGGAATTTAATTAATCCAACTATCAACATTATTTTTGGTCAAAATGAGGAATTTTTTGTCAGGTCATGCATGTATATTCTATTTTATTTCACTCAGGCAACAATTCCACTGTTTTCCAACTTATACTTCTAAAGAAAGCATGATTTTGCTACAGAGTTAAAGAAATCAGTAAAGCACTCTGCAAAAATGTCTTGGCATAATATGAGCCTGAATAAAGACTCAGTTTTAAACTGATGTTGCAACTTAACTGACTTAAAAAGGAATTCTACCAGTACTGGGGAAAAAACAAAACAAAACAAAACAAAACAAACCTGGTTTTCTTATCCAGCAATACCAAAGGTGCTACTACTTTTAAACTGAAGGAGTACACCACGAATTATGCCTTTTCATTTATCATCTTTTCAAGCATCACAGGGCTGGGGGGAACCATTACAGGAGCATCTAACACTTTCCTACAATGTCAGGAATGTCAGCAGAGATATACCTACAATGAAAAATCTTACATTTATGTGGTCAGAGATCAGAAACTAACCACTACATGAATATCAGGTTAGGAAAGCTAAAGCCCTAATAGAATTAAATCTGGCCAAGGATGTTAAGGGTAACAGGAAGAACTTCTATAAGTAAGTCAGTGATAAAAGGAGGACTAGGGAAAATGTGGGCCCCCTCCAGAAGAAACTGGGAGACCTGGTGACTCAGGATATAGAGAAGGCTGAGGTACTTAACGAGTTCTTTACCTCTGTTTTCACCAGCAAGAGCTAGAGCCACACTGCCCAAGTTGCAGAAGGCAAAGGCAGTGACTGAGAGAAGGAAGAACTGCCAGCTGTAGGAGAAGATCAGGTTCGAGACCATCTAAAGAACCTGAAGGTGCACAAGTCCATGGGACCTGATGAGATACAACCGCAGGTCCTGAAGGAACTGGCAGATGAAGTTGCCAAACGACTATCCATCATATTCGAGAAGTCGTGGCACTCTGGTGAAGTGCAGTGAGAGGAAAAGGGGTAACGGGTGTAATCTGGAAGAGGGGAGATTTAGACTAGACATTAGGAAGAAATTTTTCACTGTGAGGGTGGTGTGACACTGGCCCAGGTTGCCCAGGGAGGTTGTGGATGCCCCATCCCTGGAGGTGTTCAAGGCCAGGCTGGATGAGGCTTTGAGCAACCTGGGCTCGTGGGAGGTGTCCCTGCCCATGGCAGGGGGGTTGGAACTTGATGATCTTTAAGGTCCTTTCCAACCCAAACCATTCTGTGATTCTGTGAAAAGGGCTCACTAAGCAATATCAGAGACAACATACATCAACTGTTCAATGTCTCCTGAAGTGTTAGACTGTTTATAAAAATGAGAAATGTGGTGCTGTTGATTGCAATGCAGTCTTTTTCAGGTCCAATTGCTGCTCTAAAAGCATAGAAATATAAGCCACATTTAGGTGAAATATAGCAAGTGATGAAACATTTTTGGTCTTTTCCACAGCATAGAATATTTAAAAGAACCTTGATAAAAAGCATCACAGGTGTGCAGAGGCATGAAATTTGCAATTGTATTGGTACTTATCTGAGTGGCATTACAGTGTCACTTTGGAGTGTCAGTTGGAGTATAAGATTTTTGCTACTTCAGAGATTCTCTCAGGACACTGCTTTCCCAGCCACTTTCATAGCCCGCGTTGAACTACTTCAAGAGTATCATATGAACTCTTGCAGCATCTCCCCCTCTTGTTGAAGTAGAAAGGTATGCCAATATTTCATATTTACCTAGTGTTTTACATTCTTAAAAAGCTTTTTAGACATCAACATATTCATCCTAAAAGCAGTATTACACATGCAATATTCTCTATTTTACAGATGAGCGAACAAACACAGAGAGGTTAAGCTTCTGACTTATGCTAATTATTCTCTTTAGAAGTTGTGCAAGAAAAACCAGCAGTACTGGAGAGGAAACTCAGAGGTATAAAGAAATGCCTCTTGTACTGTGGTCTTTTCTTCCCACAGTCCCTTCAGATTTTTACCTTCATATATAGTTACCACTTGTGATTTCAGAGCTGCAGTTACTTATCTACGCAGTGTATTTTGAGGAAAGCAGTAACCTTGTCAGCAGTAAAGCACAGAAGGCAGCAAAGAAATCCCCAACTGTAATAGCAGAATTTGCAGAAGCAAATTCCCTCATCCTACCAGGTATTCTGATGTGAGAAAAAAATACTCTAAACATTGTGTAGGCTAAATTTACATGAAGGTCAGTAAAAGTTTTGTCTGATACAAAAGAAAACACCAGAGACTCAGGTTTAGGCCCCAAACACTCAGTGCTGACATGTCCTTTTTTATTCTTCCTTCAACTGCCAAAGTAATAGAGACTGAAACATCTTCACAGAATATCAGGGAAAATCAGGCAATATCCCAGTGGAAATATGTACACAATTAACTTGCCACAAATACTCCCATATTCCACTGGAGTAAGAGACCGTACACCTGGAATTGTTGCCCAATCAAGTAAATTCTTTTCTTCTGCTTCTTATAAAAAGCACACAAACAAGTATTTATGTATATATGTACACCGACTTTTAGTCACTTTTTTTTTTTCTTTTACATAACCCACATAGAGTTTTGGTTATATAGCGGTAAGTTTCATATCTGAGAATACATGTGCAATGGGAATTATGGTTACAGAAGAACGTTAAAATCTGCAGAGTCTAACTCTGAAGTTTTTATTTAGAACTGCCTTTGTAAAACATCTTTACAAAAGTTGAAAGCCTGCTTACACATAGAAATAAGTGCATTTTGGTACAGATCTTGAAATTCTAGAATCCAGAAGAGTTCGTGCTGCAGGTTTTAACTGTGCTATTCAGATAACAACCAATCCAGAAGTCACTGAATTTGAGCCTTGTCAAAAATGACAATACCAGTCTTCAGAAATCATAATTACAAGCCAAAAGAATATATTACCAAATATTAAAAACGTTCTAATGAAAGATAAAACTACAAACAATTATACAGATACAACATTAGAAATTAAGATTAAGATTAAAAAAAAACATGGAACAGGAATGCCCATATCTTCTCTGTCATAAGAAGATTGAGCAAGAATTAAAGCAAGAATTTCAGTAGTCCTCATCTCTTTTTCAAATATGCAAAAGGCATTTCACCTCAACAAGGATTAAGGTCCACAGAATTTTTACATTATTAAATAAAACAGTTCTGACCTACTCCAGCATATGAAAGAAGCTATGGGTTTTTAACATGTGACATTAACATTTTGGATGGTAGAATAATTCAAAACATGGACAAAAATTCTTCCAAACCAAATCACATTGAACTTAGGACCAAGGATGAGGTCCTGAAGAAAGTCCTATAAAGAATGTGCTGCCCCAGGACACTTAATTCTTTGAATAGAAGCAGGATTTTCTGTTAACTACTTTTTAACTTGTTTTTTTTCTGTTAACACTTCACCAGTTTCCCCAGTGAACAAAAATAAATTTCTTTATCAAAGTACACATCTAAGAAATTGGACAGAAGCATACACTCTTTCTCTTCAATTTTCCTATGAAAGAGAATCTGAATATTTTGTATGGAAAAGATTAAAAAAATATTCAAGCATTCCTCTTTTATATATGCATTCGAGACTTCATTTGTAGCTGTTGTGACACACAACAGCTTTCCCCCTTATCTCAGAAGGGTAGCTGTAAAATGCTTAAATCTGTTGACAGGCTATCTGAGACCAAATGCCTTACCTTAAGCTGACTGACAGAACAATGACAACTGTGGCAACAAAATATTTCTGTAATTCCAGAACAAATGCCCATTCTTTTCCTTTTGTAAGATTTTCTTTATGAGATGATGATGTTTCTGTTCAGACCCCCCTGACATCTCATTGCTGCTGCAAAAGCTCTTGATAGATATGAAGGGGGCTAAAGAATTTAACTGGAAAACACTCCACCAGTGACAGCCTGTTATTTGTAGCTGACTGTAGGAAGTATGTATAAATTCTGATCCCGCACATTTTTGAAAAGCAACTGTTTCATTTTCTACTTACTCAATAGCTTTTATACTTTGCACAGAGAAAAAGTAACAGCAATTCACTGAATACTGTCACTTGAGGGTGGGAAAAGCATCTTCTCAAATTGCTGCTAATGCTGAGCCACAGGGTGCCCAGAAGCACAGAAATGTAAGAGGAGAGTTTCCTCTCTCATTTCATGCCCTTCTGCTCTAGGGCTGGCAACCACTCAAGTTCCTGCAAAGGCTTTTTCTTATTTGTTCCTCGGTAAGTCCAACCTTAGAGGAAGTACAAGAGGCAATCACTCACCAACTGGTCCTTCCCACAGCCGTTTGCAAGCCACAGTAAAGATGTTATCAAAAAATATTTATTTTCTAGCTTATTTTCCTAATTCCCACTGCAAGTACAACCCTGATCTCAACATGTGCTTAATTCTTCACCCTTTTAAATCAGCTGTGTAAACAGCAAAATCAAAACAAATATAATCTACCTGTACCTCTCTTCATGCATTCAAAGTTTATTTTCCTCAAAAAATGCCCATCTGATTTTATTCCTATTTTTTAAACTATTTTATACCAAAAAAGTTTTGACTGGGATGTTTATGAGGAGTTAGCGAAAAACATTTTACAATTTGTTCCTAAACCTGCCTGTATCAAACATTTTTACACAAGTTTCTTGCAAAGAAGCTGTCACACCTTTAGGAGCTGAAGAATTCCCAAAGCAACATATTAATGTGAAACAGTTACAGTAAAAATATCCTCAATTGTTTTAATTGAGGAGACATTCTACTAGAGTTTAATAAGATTTTTTGGTTTGAAGTAAAGGCCTTGAAGATGAACAGACCTTCAAACTCAATGTTTTATTTACAAATCTACTGTAATTTTTAAGAGTTATGCTTAAAAACCAATGACATAAAGTACAGACTAGTGCCACTTGATGAAGTACTGCACAACAATTTCTCCCTTGTAGGAATGAAAAATATTGATCTTTGCTAGAAAATCTCATTACCATAGAAAATATATAACAACAGACCACAAAGCGGACCAAAATTCTTCTCTCACTAGAACTGTCTTGGAGTCTGACTCCTGATTTTATTATCCACTATTAAGTGTATGGTTGCAGGAATTTCTGAAAAGGAATGACTGGTAACCATAGCATACCTGCTCAGTTAATTTATACTGTGAAAACTAAGACAGAGAGAATCAGGAATCTTAATGCTGGACCTTTTTTATAAAACACAGAAGCAATCTCACCAGAATATTACTATATGTACAAACAATGACAGCAGAATTTTTAATTTTCCTTCCCTTTTTTGGCTAATATTGGTAAAAAGGATTATAGTTTGACACTTTTTTTTTTCCTCTAAAGCTCCAGATTAAAAGTCATCTGTACCATGCAAGTTTTCCAAGGAGAGAACATACTTCTAATTACTGTCAAATACACATGGAACTGAGAAGAATCACATGACAGAACATTAAAAATGCCCACAAGGCTGTCTAGTTAGCAGTACAACTGTTAAGAAATACCTTGTCTAGAATTTAAATAATACTAAATTATAGTGGCAGCAGAGATTTTGTTTTCTCTTGACTTTTACTAGCATTCTGTCAATTTCAAAATTGTGTTTTAAAATTATTCCCACCATAAATCATCTATTTCCTCTTGCACTTCTAAGTTGAGGAGGGAGGCAGTGATCTTTATTGTGTATTCTACCTCCCACAGCAAATGCAGCTTCTATTCTTGTGAAGTCTGTTAAACATCTTCCAGGAATATCAGTGATGCCAGAAGTTTTCTGAGCTGTTTACTAAATTTGTACTGTTGTATTTGTGAAGGATGCTTTTGTGAATATAGCAACTTGTACCTTTTCCTACCTGTTTTCCTCTAACAAAGAGCCAGCTTCCTTTTTCCTTGCCAATGACAGCTGTACAAAGCCTCCAGTACCCATTTGAAAAGGACAAGCTGATTTATGAACAAGATCCTGCTTGTATAAAATTCCAAGCCTTGATGTTTTGGCACAAAGGTTGAGATAACCCATTATCTTCAAACCTACAAGACTGTTATTTCCTTCCGCATGTACATCTGATTGGTGTGAATGTGTCCAGGTTACTGGACATTGACTTGCCAATGCCCAGCTCTAACAAACACATATTTCTGAGACTATGAGAAAAGAGTAAGGGGAGCTGTTTCAGACATGCTTTGTGGCTGCGTGTGTGTTGCACACTGCACCACCGCCCAGATACCTACATAAACCGCAAATAAGCTAATCCCAGAACTGGAAGCACCACCCTGTCAGTGTAGTGCTGAGGTTAACAGAGCTATACCACCTGAACTAGGCAGTATCCTAAACTAACAGCTCTGGGGGGTACTACCTTCTGACATGACATCATACCAGATCTTTTGGAATGAGTGCTGCCATTTTTAACACCATGCTTTATGCTGAATATGGCTGAGGACCACAAGTCCAACGTTTAAAAGGCATCTGCTGTTTAGAAACTAATGCTCCACAGCATTAAAATTTCTAACTGCCTGAGACATTTGGAAAATGAGATATGAACTGAACTTCATATGTACCTTTGGAAAAAAAAATCTTTGTCTCCTTATTCCCCATCTAAAATGGATAAAATAGCACATGGATGAGGCAGAAGATGAAGCAGTCAGACAAAAGCTGCTTCGCAAGTAAACATAAAGGGTTGCTAGCTTTCCTTTCCTTTTTTTTAACTTAATTTCAGAGTGGATCAACCCAAAGAGACTATATACGACCCAAATAGGTGGTATATTTTAAACCTGTTTGTTGATGAAGCATTACTGTCTGCTATTGTAGCAGTCATGCAAAAATCTTGTTAAATGAGTTATTCAGAAATAGTTAAAGATAAGGTAATTAGTCTTTTTTCTGTGAGTGTTCATGCATGTTGGAATAAATGAAAATACAATTTTTTCATATCGTACTTCCCAATAAAAAGAATAAATACATTTTTTACAAACTCTCTCTTTCTGTAAGGACAGGTACTATTTGTCATGTATCTCATAGGAGCAAGTAAATTTCAACAAGATGCCAAACTAGTGCAACAGAGACTTTGGATTGCAAAAAACAAAAAGCTCACAAGAACCTCCTGGTGACATCTGCAGATCAAATAATTTGAGTTCATAGAAACCAGATGACTTTCAAAGATTTCCCATTTGTAGTTATACAGATGAAAAGCATCAGTGCCAACAATACTTTTAACTTACTACTCCTACAAGCATATTGCAGAGCAAGTACTTGTTGGATAAAAAGATGGGAGATGGGAAGAAAATATCTTCTTGGAAAGGAAAAGCTATACATAGAGCTTTGGTTTTGTCCTTAGATCTGTCTGATTACACTGCTGGTATCAGTTTTCTTTAAATAAATGCAACCAGATGCTTTGCATCCTAAGCAAGGTATCTAAGCAAAACATCCCTGACAAAAGAAAAAATTCTTTGTATATGCTTTGAAATGCATCACTTATATGAATCTTAGTGAGTAAAAACAGCAATTCAGCTTTAAGATGTAGTGTCTCAAGTACTGCTTGGAGTAATACACTGTGCAGTTCAGTGGTCAGTCTTCCTTCTGACAGATTTTAGTCGATACCTCAACTTGTTTGCAGAATAATAATTAAAACTTCCAACAGACATGTTTGTACCTCACTTTATTAGATGACTGTGTACAATTTCCCCCTCTTTTATGGCTAAACAGCATGCTGCCTGGAGTGGAGGGAGGAAAATCAAGCAATTGGGCCAAAAAATGCCTTCCAAAGACACCTCTGAAAGCCTGGCAATAGAGAGTTGTTGGCTTCTACGCTAATGCCTCCATTGAACGCCATCACCTGTGAAGCTCAAAAGAAGTACTGCAATGGTGGAAATACAAATGTTTAACAGAGCCTGTGGAGGAATTCTGAAGACCCCACAGCACTCTTTTTTCCCAATTCATGCTCTTCCATTGTGAATAATATAAATTATAATAATAATTAATATTATGTAAAATATAAAATTAATATAAATTGATTTCTCCTGTAAGAAAAGTTGTTTTCCTACCTACCAGACATCTTTCTTTCCATGAACACAGACTTATACATAATTCTGTAACTAGTTTTTACTGACTCTCTAATAGACACTGAAAGCCAGAAAACTGATGAAAACAAATTAATAGGTAAAATTTGCTGAAGTTTCAATATCCTGAGAACAAAATAAAACTTTCATTAAAAGGGATTAATGATCTTTAAAGATATGCAAAACACTTTTCTGAGGATGGAAACTAACTCTTTTAAATGAAAAAGCTGTACCTTTGAATGAAAAATATCTACAATTGCAGTGTAGATGAACGTGCCTATGCATTTAAAATCATTCTTACTATTTCTACAGAAGCCTTACAGTCTAACACCCAGATATCAAAGCTCATCATCTATTAAAAACCCAATTTATGCTATACTTTAATGAGATTATAACATAATGCCTACATCAAGCAGATGAGATTTAAAAAGAAATAAAACAAAACCCAAAACCTTTAAAACCAGGCAGCCTGTGAGTTAAGCATCAATCACTGCTACTTCATAATGTGTGGAACAGCTGTTCCACACAAGTATATTGCAGTGAAGCAATTTATTTCTTCATACATCCCCAGCATTAGATATGTACGTCATAAGTCTGAAGCTATTGGCCTTTGCTCTGGTTCTCAGTTACAAGCATGCAAAGAAGTTCACAAGTTTATTCTGTTGCTTCCTTCAGCTCGTGATGGGTGAGAAGTTGTGCCTAGCTACAGATAGGAAAATAAGAGCTGAGACCAGTTTGTTGTTTTCAAAGGCTTCAGAGAAACAGAAAAGGCAGCATCTGTGTGCTTTATTCATGACATACTGAGGGGATGTCTTAAGCTTTACCTTCTCTGTCTTTCCNAGCATTCTCACATAACTTATTACAAATTTTATGGAAATCAGTGAGAACATTTAAACTGCTCTCAAAAGCCTTTGGATAACTGAAAGCAACGGCAGACCCCACTTTCAGCTACTCTGAATCCACTGATTCTTTACAAACGACAGTGACTTCCCACAGTTCCAACTCGAGTATTACAGCACTGTTCCCAGCGGCTACACCCGCTCCACGCTCCTCAGGAAGGAAACGTGCTCTCTCCAGCCCCTGAAGTTCTGAAGCAGCCCAGCCCATGGTTATTACAATACACCTTCAGCCTTGTATCCAGCTCATATTCAAAGGCCATACAAAATAAGAATCTTACGAGGATCACAGCTCAATACTGCAAATCCTTCTTTCTTCTAGAGACATAGACTATTTGAAAAAATACACTTAACTAAATGGTAACTTACACCAGGATGGTACTGATGGCTTCGCATTGCTTGGGGGAGAAAAAAAGCAGAAAACTCTTTCCCAACTAGTAATTAGTGTCAATGAACAGTACAAAATTAGACTTAAATCACAGCACTCATGCCTAAGAGCAAGCATTGGACTACGTATTTCAGAGGCAGAGCAAAACGTAGCAATAATACATACACTTTCCTAAATCTGTGTGTTTTCCTATGTCGAGTCCTCTTTCCAAGTGACTCAGCAAAATAAAGGACAAAAGAAGAAGTATTTCTCCAGAATATATTTGAAAGCTCAAAACTAACCTTGTAATACACAATATAGACAGCAAATTTCCTTTCATTTTCAATGTCTGCTAAGAACAGAAAAATTTAAGGGAACAGTACATAGAACTAAAAAAAAAAAAAATTATCATCATCTGCTTAAATATGAGTTGCAAAAGAATGGGGCCAAATTATTCCATTTAGTTTTGGGGTTTTTCTTGGGTTTTTGGTT
>VZTO01008212.1:42685-53652 GCA_013400615.1 Syrrhaptes paradoxus | reverse complement strand
GGCCGCCCGCGGGGCGCGGAGCGGGGCTGGGCCCGGACAGCGCCGCGGGGGTGGGACCCGGGGGAGCAGCGGCGTTCGGGCCGGGAACCGGAGCGCGTCTGTTCGGTGGGGCCTGAGAGAGCCTGCTGCCCGCCGCCGGTGCTTCCGCGGCCGCCTCCGGGTGCGAGGGAGCCCCCTGCTCGCTGCCCGGGAGGGGAGCACACCCCGGGCCGGTGGGAGTTGGGTTTGGGAGTCCCGGGGCGCTCCGCGCACCGACCGCCGGCAGCTCCCGGGGCGCTGAGCCGCTGGCTGCGGGGGTTAGACCCTGGCCGCTCGGTGCCTGCTCGGAAGCTGCTCTCCGCCGGTCCCGGAGCAGCCGCCGGAGCGGAGGGGAAGCCGCCGGGGGTGCCGCGCACCGGGCGTTGCTCAGCGCCGCTCCCCGGAGCCCCGCGCGGGGCCGGGCTGTGCTCGGCGGGGTCACACCGGGGGACAGTGACCGGCCCCCGCTGCCTCTCGCTCTCACCCGGGCGATGCTCTTCGGCGCGATTTTTTTTTTCTTTTTTTTTTTATTTTGGCAAAAGGTTCAAATGCTTCTTTGCTGATTAATAAGTTGCTGCTGTGGTTGCTCTCAGATGCTTCCTGTCTCCTTTAATCGGTGACATTAGAAACGTGTTGGGTGCTTCGCGCGTGTAAGAAGCAGCGATCTGAAACCAGCATCCATAAACAACGTCGAAATTTCTTTTTCAACCGGCTTTCTGAACTCTTTTATGAGTAATAACTCGCGCCTCCTTGGCTGCGACGTCGGTGATAAGAATGATTGAGCCGGGCTCTGCGTGGTGTGGCTGCAGTGTGCTGCTTTGCTGCGTTTTAACTGGGGTAAAATCTGGTATTGGCACAGCCGCCAGATTCCTGGGGAATGAGTCATTTGCTATTAACTATTAAATTTTAACTGTTAGAAGAGAGCGGATCTTTGTAGAGCGTGCTGGGAAGGAGGAGTACAACAAACCGACAGATAGCAAGAGAAAAACCTGAAGGGTTTGCGGGACCTGATCCAGCGTCGCTGAAGTTAATGAACTTTGCCACTGTCCTGAATCTTCCGCGAGAAGGTGGAGCTGAGCTGTCGCTGTAGCGATGTGCTGCCTGGTTGTTACTCTCGCTGCTGAGAGGATGGAGACAAACATAACCCTGCTGTCTCTTTAACTTTCCTTCTGTCACTTTGAAGTTTGTGGCAGGTGTCAATCAGATCTGTTGGTGGAGACAGGGATGGAGGTGTGGAAGAGAGGAGGGTTTCCCGTTTCCGAGAGGAGCTGCTGGAGTGGAAGGGACCTGAGTTAGGACAGGCTGTGGAGGTCCTGGGGGAGGGAGGTCCAGAGGATGCACGGGGAGGGGCAGGCGGAGGCTCATGAGGGGCTTTGATCTGTAGGAAACTGGGCTTTGCTGGTCACAGCTTGGGGACATCAGGGGTCTGAGCCCTGAAGAAGATGGACCTCGTCTTGTCTCAAAGGCAGTTCTCTTCTGCCGTCAGTGTGGGAGTTTATCTCATGGGAGTTTGCTCAGGATGAGCATTTAGAAACTGCTCTGGTCAGTTCATATTTCTGCTTTATTAAATCATCGTGATTGAATTTGCAGGGCTGGTCATAAATTAAGATTGCACAGAAGTGCTTCTCTCTCTACTAAATTGAACTCAACTTTTGGTTTTGCCAAGCTTTTCAGCCCTGCTGCTTCCTCGGAGCCTTTCGTGGTGTTTTAGCAATGCGAATGAAAATTTCAAGCTGCAGAACAATGTCTTGAAATAACTGGAGAAAGCTCAGTCCCGCCTGCTCGGGCAGAATCAATTTTAATGGAGCTTTGTGGTTATTGTTGGAAGTTATCCATTGAGGTGCTTTATTATATCCTCTTGTTATAATTTAGGAAATAACTTCACAAGTGGGTCTTAAGAATCAGGATGTCATTAAGCGGAGTCCTGAAAGCCGGCGTGGGAACAGCTAAGCCGGGCTGGAAAGGAAAACCCGGTCAGGTTGAAGTTTGCCCCCATGCTTTGTGTTCTACTTGTTTGCAAAGCAGGTTGGAGGAATTAGCCTCTTTTCTTTCAATGAATGGCGTTGCGGTGATGTTTATAAACTCCGGGCGTTACTCATATCTTTGTTCAACAACATGAAAAGAATTGTTAAGGGGTGAGTTGTACTCAAGCTGGTACTTGAGGAAATGGAGATAGGGGTGTTTGGATCCTTTCAGAAATTCTGCTGGTGGTTAAACCCAGTCAAAGAGTTTCCTACAGACTTTGGAACCAAACTATTGCGATATACTGATGTCTGGCAACTCAAAAGACGGCTGAAGCTCCTTTTCCTGGTGTTTACAGTAAGCAGTGGGAATGGCTGAAGCGGGATTTTGAAGTATTTACTATCCAACCACTTTAAAGAACATGTTTACATCTTTGTTATCATTTGTAACGTGATTTACTGGGGAACGTGAGGCTGATGGTGAGATCCTGCAAACAGGCAGCTCCGTGGCGCGGTAGGCAGAAGGTTTGCCGTTACCTGGTGATCTGCAGGTAGACCAGCAGGCAGCAGTGCCCCGGAGCCCGAGAGCTTGGACGGGAGCCCCTTGCGCGGCCGAGTGGGCAACACCGGTTAAAGAAGAGGAGGTGAAGGCTGTGAGCATCCTGGAATAGCAACTGCTCATCTGACTCACCAGGATTTTAATCAGTCAGGCATTCTATTTATTTTTACTTTGGAACTCTTAGATACACAAGTCTTTTTTTTTTTTTTTTTTTTCTCTTAATCATGTTAACTGAAATGGTGTGAGTGGGTTTTAAGGTAGGGGTGTGTATTGAGTGCTACAACTTTTTTTTTTTTTTGGGTCCCTTCTGACACAAACTGAAACTTCTCCTTGCTGACAGCACTGAGCTGGTTTAAATAAGGCCCATGCTACCATAATATGCCATAAACTGTCACAGCTGAAAACGGAACCGGCTTGATTTCAGTTCCATCTGAAATGTGGGCAGGCAGGGAAGCTCATCGACAGCATCCACGCGGAGAAAGACACCGGCGAGGCGGCAGGGACGGCGGGACGTGGTGCCTGGGGTCTGGCAGGGTTGGCCCCCAAGCCACACCTTTAGTGTGATTCATTTTTTTCATTGTCTGGTTTTTGAGGAGGTTTGATGTCTTTGTATGATGGTTTTGTAGCTCAGCCTCTGGATGGATCCTTTTGGCAGCAGATTTTTCACTTTCTCACGTGCCCGCTGGCGGCTGTTGGGGCTGGAAGGTCCCCGAAAGGTGTGTGTTCTTCTCGGCTGACATTTCCTGCAGAAATTCCTGGCTCTTCCCATCTGTTGCTTTGTTGTAGTGCTCAGCAGCATCGCTAAAATGCCGGTTGTGTTGTTTTAATAAACCAGCAGCAGCTGCAAAAGAGAAGTTTAACCCAAGTTAATGCATTGTTCATAAAACTCGTCTCAATAAGGAAGTGGGAAACCTCACTGAAACAACATGATTTTTTTTTTCTTTTTTTTTTTTACTTTCAAACTAAATGTCAATGTGAAACTGCTGCTGAGCCTTCGCACTCAGACTAGGAGGAGAAATCTGCATATTTTGAAGATGACTTATGAAGCCTTAGGTATATTCTAAAGCTCTTTCCCAAGTCTTTTTTAACCAAATCTATGGGTTTCTGCACCAAATGTTGACTGAAATTCTCCAAAAAGCCGTTGGCGAAGGAGGTTTGACCCGGGCGGACCACGCAGGATCCCGTGTTGGGGTGTGCTGCGGGATGTTTCGGTGCTGGGGGGTATTTTCATTGCTTTTTTCCATCTGTGGGTCTCTCTGTATACATAGGAACTCCATGAAACACAGAAGCTTCTTTGAAGCTCCCTGCTACAAACAGCTTCCAGTGGAGATGGAAGAGCCCAGGGTGAGCAGGGACTTGTTCAGAGAAGAGTGGAGGGAGCAGGTTTTAAAGGAGCAGAAAGCACAGGGTTACCTCTTACATTAGTAATATTTGAGTGTCTTCTTAATTCCAGCTCCCTCCCTGGGCTGACCATCTCCAGGATCGTCCTTTCTCGCAGGAGCACAGACGCTCTTTGAAGGAGGAGCACAGCCTCCATCCGAGCGGTGCCTCCGCAGCACAACTGATACTGCGCTTGGCTTTCATTCTGTAAAAACACACTTTCTTTTTTACAGCAGCGAGAACAACGGGAGTGTAAAACCTTAGCCAAGATAAGGAGCAGGCAGGCTTCAAGGCTGCTAGCAAAAGCCCGTTGGGGGTCAGAGGCGCAGGATTTCCTTTCACCTGCGGCGTCATTACCTGCCTCCCCCTTTCTTCCTTGGAAATGATGGGCCCGTACGCATCTGCAGAAGACAGAAAGCTGGGGAGGTTGAAAGCAAGAATTTTAGGTGAACCTAAGTGAGGGTGAGAAGGTTTCCAGAGAAGCAGTTTGGGGTACGAAGCAGCCACCCTCCAGCTCAGGAGCTCGAAGCTGCTCCTGTTGCGCGAACACGGCTGCTGTCTGCACAGGAAGCTGTGCTCGTCCTGCGCCAGCGGCGAGTCGATACGCAGCCGAAACCGCAGCTCCAGCGCGGCCCGTGGGGGTAAATCCTGCTCTTGGTGCTCTTGCCGTGGAACCTCAGGTGCCTTCCTGCCCTCTTTTATTCAGAGCTTCCCTGAGCAGGGCTGCGCGCGGGGCCTGGGCTGGGGAGACCCAGTGCCATCGTCCAAATTAATGAGGCTGACGAACACTCAGCGCCTCTGCGCATCGCCGCCCCCTCCAAGTGCACAGAGATGAGTCCAGCCCATGCAGTTCTGAGTGTGTAGCCTCACGAGAAGCTAGGCTTCCAAAATGATGTAAAAGTCCTGATTATTGCTTTTTTTAAATCACAACTCCCGCCGACTCCGCTTTGTTGTACATAGCGCAGAAATAGTTGGGGTTTGAGTCTTTTGAGGACCTGAAAATTGTGTGGCAACAGTTAAACTGGGCTGGGCTGTGCCTACACAGCCTTGTAGACCTGAGTCACACATTAAACCATCTGAGCGCTGGCGGCTGCAGTGTTAGAGGACGTTGCTTACAATAACTACCTCTTTTTTTTTTTTTTTCCTAGCCGGCAAGTGAGGTATGTGCTTTGTTGACTTTAATCTCAGTAGTGCTTCCTTGTTATTCTTTTCCCTTTCAGAGAGCGACAAGGACTTGCAATTCAGCTTCTCCCCTCCCTCTGTTGTCTTTTAACTCGGCTGAGGAGTGAACTTGCAGAATTACGTCTTTTTTGGCGACGGGGATGGGTTTGCGCCGCAGACCTTGAAGGTCCTTGAAGGTGAGGGGAGGGCAAGGAGAGACAGAGTTAATGTAAGCCAGGAGAGAGTGAGTATAAAAATAGCTCCGAACTTGTCAGTTTGGTCACTGGTGGCTTGGGTTAGTCATCTGGCAGGCTCTCCTTCTGCCGCTCCGAGGGATTATTTTACAGCCCTGAGATTTGACATAATTTCTGTAGAGGAGAGGGAGCGGGACGGGGTGTAATGAGTGGGATACTGTCATCAGCCCTTCTTTTACACAGCAGCTGTTCCCTGTTTAGGCGCTGAATGTGGTCATTGTTGACTTTCCCTGTATACCTGCCAGGTTGTTAGGTGACTCATTTACTCATCACACCCAGGTTCATGTGCCTGGCTCCCACTCTGTTCCCTTCGTTCCCTTCCCCTTTCTTTGGTGGCCCTTTGGGCACCGAGCACCCACCAGTTTTGTCATTTTCCTGATTGATCTCCGTGTTGCCAGGAGTAAATGTCCTCTTGATCCAGGCAGCTGTTCGGGGAGGGTGGGAAGGAAAGAAAAAAAGGAAAATTAAATTCCTAGTACAGATTTAAACTGGTGAGTCTCAAAGATGTGCTCCTGGAATAGTTCTGAGATCTTGTTTTTGCTGGACTCTGTGCAGGTGTCGTAGAATCAGAGAATCCCAGGATGGTTTGGGTGGGAAGGGACCTTAAAGCCCACCCAGTGCCACCCCCTGCCATGGGCAGGGACCCCTCCCACTAGCCCAGGTTGCCCAAAGCCTTGAGCCCCTCCTCGTCTTACGTTGGGTCCGTGGTACATAACAGCTGTGGTGTTTGCTGGGGTTTCTGGATTTTCATGGGTGGTTTAACGATGGAAATGTTCATTTGAAGATTTGGCACTTGAGCTGTGCGAGGACTGGCACGAGGAAGTGACCTCTACGGTCAAGGGGCAATAGAGCATATTCTGCCTTAAAATAAAACAATTGTTTTAACTTCTCTGGAACCCAAGGTGAGGAGATCAGGGGCTAAACCAAAGCCGTGATTTCCTGTGGGCTCGTTTTCACTGTGACTGTCGGGAACCCCAAACTCTCCACGCTCCTGACTTCCCCCCGCCATCCCCCTGTCCCGCGGTGCCGTGTTTCCGTGCTTCTTTATGCTTCTCCCATCCCACCCTGGCTCCCTTCCACCTCCCTCCGCGCTGCCAGCTGGCCGGGGTCTGGCATGTGCTGGGACTTGTCCGCGGCTCCGCTCCCGCTGTCGGGTCAGCGCGCAGCCCCTGCTGATTGACTCGCCAGCTGCTGCCGGCCGCGGGGGATCGCCGTTTCCAGCACCGTCGCTGTCCTCTCTCCAGCACCGCTTTGCGTTAATCCCATAGACCCCAAGAGCTCGGCTCTTGTCGGGCTTGACCAAGGGTTTCAAAAGTTACCGGTGATGAAGGGGAAGGGAAGGGAGCGAGGGAGGGGTTGTGGATGGCAGGATGATTGGCATCGCTGGAAGGGAAAATGAGAAATGGATTTGAGGGTGGCTGCGTAGAAGGAAGAAAAAAATTAGCAGGGTTTTATGGCCGTTTCATGTAGTGTTTTATAGATGGACTGTAGGAGAAAAATTTTTTGCATCTTCTCTTTTTTTCTTTTTTTGTGTGAATATTCTTCCTGTTTAGTGATACGAGAGTTCCCCCTTCTATATTTTGTATTGAAGCTGATGGGATATACCGAGAAATAAATTTCCCTCTGAAACCTGTGTGGTCTCATATTTTTAGTACTGAGAATAATGTTGATTATTCAGATCTTCGATGGTACAAGTCAGCGATGGAGAGCTAGCAGTCTTGGGTTCTTTTTCAGGACCTTGTTTTGGTTTAAATTAATTAGTAATCTGATTCCTTCAGCAGCCTCCTGTTTCTCATGAACTTGGAGCTGGTTTTACCTGGGAAGTATTCTGACAAGTGTTTTACTTTGGTTTTTTTTCTTCTTAGTGACTCTCTGAACCTGGGAAATGGCAGTGATGGGAATTACGTGCCAAGGAGCTCCTGATCCAGCTGTCAAGCAGAAGAAGGAGCTCACGGCTACCAAGGGGCTGAACGAGACAGTGAGTGAAAAGCAGAGCAGTGTTTGCAAAGTAGAGGATTCAAAGAAGGCCATCTTTCAGAGTCAGTGGAAAATCCTGAATGATGTAATCACCAAAGGAACAGCAAAAGAAGAAACAGAAGGAGGCTGTGCATCAATTTCTATTATTGCCCAAGCAGAATGTAAGTAGCGGCACGGTCTGCTCTTCATTGAGGACAAGGAATGTGTCACGCAGGATGAGATTTCACTCGCTTTGCACTCCTGGAGAGCTGAGACGAAATCTATTTGTAATCCCAAGTGGGGTGGAGTTGATGGCACGTCTCAGGCTCTATTTAGGAAGCTCATGAAATCTCCTAATAATGTGGCAACATCCACGGAATAAAGTCTAACTAACAGAGCGGCGCGTGGCCGTGGCACCGAGATGCGCTGACTGTGAATCTGTGACCTGCTGGGTCATCTGTTCCGGGCTGACTTCTGAAAGGTGTTTTAAAAGAGGGGAGAAAAAGAGAAGACAACCAAAATAAAGCAGTCAGATGGGAAAGAACTGGGGCATCGGGAGATGGCAGTGCTGGGAAGCTCTCTAGGGAGAAGGTAGTGCGAGCGATGTGGCACGGCTGGGTGGGGATTTGTCGGGATTTAGCGAGTTGGTAGAGCTGTTTCTTAGTCCAGTTGTTAGTAGGAGAGACTGTGCCTGGTATGGAAGACGTGATGATCCTGTTTTCTTCCCCCCAGGTGAAAACAGCCAGGAGTTCAGCCCCACGTTATCGGAGAGATCCTTTATTGCTCACAGTAAGCGTTACAGGTGAGAGACCTCTTCACGCGCATCCCCACCTTCGCTGTTGTGTGTGCCGACTGCTTCCAGATCACCCTGGCTCTGGGTGCTTGCAGTGGTTTTTCCAGAAGCACTCCTGTTAGAATTGGCTTTTCTGCCTGAGGCTCGGGAAGAGTGTGGCTTTCCCCAAACATCTTCCTCAAAGCCTTTTTTTTGGTAGGAGAAAATAGAAGTTTTAGCACAAACCACCCGAAACACCTTGCGTTGCCTTGCTGTCAATGCCTCCTGATTTACCAGCCCCTGTATCTGGGTGGTCACGTTCGTTTTGAAATGACTGAATGATCTTTTCGAGGTTCAGGGGCTTGAAGTAGAAGGATCCAAGGGAAAATTTTCAATCTTTAACTGAACTGGCCTGATGCTCTTGAAACCACGTTACATCATCCTCTTTGAAAGCTGTAGGAAACTTGGGCTGCTTCTGGAAGCAGTCCTGCGAAAAAGGAACCACTGCGTTTCTGGGGAGGATAAAGAAAAGGGGATGAGAGATGAACCTTTGCTTAATGACAGCATCAGCAACAGAAACAGGTCTGAAGAGAAGCTGAAAGTAGTAAAGGGGGAGGAACAGTTGCAGTGGAGAAACGGTGGCCTGGGACTTGCTTTTCTGGTCATCTGGGACTGAGCCACTCCTTCTTTGTGAAGAATAGCTGCCCTCCTGGGGGCAAATAGAGCAGACGTTTATCTTATGAGCACTTTTATTAATTTTAACAATTTTTAAGATAGGTTGCAGTTGCAGGTAATCTCTGTGTTCACTGTTAATCGCAGACACAAACTGTCTCAAAGCAACCTGGAGGCATTCGGTGCTTTTCCCTCTACTTTGCCGCCTAGTCTTGCTGTTCCTTGCAGAATCTGCAAACACTGGGGAGCTGAATGCTTTGCTTCCCTCGCTCCCCTGAATATTTCTTCCTTACGATGCCAGACGTATTTCTGTGCCTTGATATCGGCGTTACAAGTGCTACATAGTAGAAGGCAAGAAGGGATGTTATCGTTCTCTAGTCTTGAAATCTCAGAAGGCAGAGTTGTTAATTCTCATTTGTGTTGCGTTGGTCGTCATTGTTAACTGGAGGTGTGCTTTCACCGCCAGATCTAAGAGGCTTGATGCATTTTGGTTTCCAATAGCCGGTCAGACAGTCTCGATCAGATCCCCAACAATGTGGCGCATGCGACGGAGGGGAAGATGGCACCTACCCATTGGAGAGGGAGGCACCGCGGTAAGACGAAAAAGAAACGTCACAAGAAGAGATCCAAGCTGAAAGTACCACCAGTGGCTGCTGGCAGGCGAGGTCCCAGAACTCCAGAACAAGAGAGCTGCACCCCAATTCCCGTCCAGGTGAGAATCCTTAAACCTTCTTCTTTGTGCTGTTGAGACCCTTGCAAACTCCTGATGGTTCCTGGTTGAATTTCGGGCTGTACTGAGGTTCCTGCTCAGCTGTTTTGTTTTGTTTTATTTTTAGGAGGATGAATCACACCAAAACACTCTTTACAGAAACAATTTTTGGGTTTCAGAACTTAACAAGGACTTGGTCTATGATCCGCTGCCCTTTGAGAAACCTGAGAAAGTTCTGTCCACGGGCAAACTTCATTCACCAAGGAGCCAATACAAAGCAGAACTGCACAAGTTGATAAGCCCCATTCAGTGCCTTAATCATGTTTGGAAACAGCAATATCAAAGGGACAGCGTTCCACAGCCTGAAACTCTCCATCCTGTTCCCTACAACATCGTACCCCCTCATTTCCCACACCTGGGCAGCCCTCTCCATGCCGTGAAACGTAACGCTCTGGAGACGTACTTCCATGGTGATCTCCACTATCAGGACAGTGACCACCGCTTCTCTGGCCTAAACTTAGAATATAGTTTCCCCAAATGTGTCAACCAGTCTATGAAAACCAGTTCGGACAAGATTTCTGTGGAAGAATACTTGGTAGATGCCTTGAAGGGGAGCGTGAGTCTCGGTGAACCCCAAAATTTAGCTAGCCTGGCCAAGACGTGGAGAGGAGGTGGGCTGGACCCGAAGGAACAGTTTCATGAAGCGGATGAAAATGAAGGTGTGATACTTAACGAGGTAATCTTCTGACCCTGCACACTGCTGTTGTGGGAGGCAGGGTTTCTCCTGGGCTTCAGGAGAGAGATAATCTGCATCCTTGTCCTAGCTTCTGTAACAAGACTGTGTCTTCTGAAAGGTTCTTGATCTGGGTGAAGGCTGACAGTTAAAGGTGTGGGTTTGCTTTTTGAAGGGTCATAGAATGGTTTGGGTGGGAAGGGACCTTAAAGATCATTGAGTACCACCTGCTGCCATGGGCAGGGACACCTCCCACTAGCCCAGGTTGCCCAAAGCCTCATCCAGCCTGGCCTTGAACCCCTCCAGGGATGGGCTGTACAGCCCTGTCGTAGATCGGTGCCTCTGGTTTGTTCACTGATGGACAAAACACGCACGCTTGTCCGTGAGAAGTGTTTCTGTGCTTAGTCAGCCTTCAAACACGTCTCCTCTGCCTGTCTGTGACAGATTCCAGTCCATTCAGGTGAACAGGCTGCGGTGTTTTATGGGCTGTAGATGACATGAGCTGTGACACAGACACAAACCAGGGACGTGGAAATTGGGAAGGTGCGAAAAGCCTGTCTGCCGCGGCTGGTGGGAAGCCAGCAACTCGCCCATTGTCTCTTGCCAAACACAGGGCTTGGGCACAGCAAACGCACGGATCGTAGAGGATTACTCATTTCTTCCGAATTCCATTTTCTCTTGCCACCTGAAACTCCTCTTAGAGGACTTTTCGCTGGAATTGGTGTGAGCTGTCGGTGTTGTCGGTGGAGCTCAGGGTGTCATTTACCGGCACAAATGTGTCTACACTGAGAC
>VZTO01008212.1:24343-42476 GCA_013400615.1 Syrrhaptes paradoxus | reverse complement strand
GCAGCTGCGTGAGTTGTCTGCTTGTCTGAGCGTTCTTGTCTTAAAACACACACATGGTGGCATGGCAGGGGGTTCTCTGTCGAAAAAGGAATAAAGTAGGAAAAACATCAGGTGGTTGGTAGGTGCTGAAAGCGGAGAGAGCTCTGGTCTGGTCAGTGCGGGTCACGTGCAGGGCTGGCACGTCGTGGTGAGATGCCGTGGGAGATGCCGTGAAGGATGGGTGTTTTTCCAGAAGCTGGCACGATAATCTGTGCTACACCGGGATATGCCGATGTGTAGAGCACGGGAAACATAATGGGAACCAGGGTGTTGGTTTGAGGGGGGCCTTGGAGGTGAGGGTAGTGATGCGATGATGAGAACGTGAACAATTTTGTTTGAACTTAGCATGTGAATAGTTTCATCACCTCCGTGAAGTTACTCCGATAGAAAAAACTTCACCAAGCGTGTGGGAAGCGTTTGCCTTGAGCACAAAAATATTACATGCAAAAAGAATTGGAACTTGCGTTTTTCAGTTTAAAATGTTTGCTTTTTCTTGTTGACATTGGTCTCAACTTGACCTATTGCCTGTGGAAAGATGTAAGTGGCGAGACTGTGCCAGCTTGTCCAGTTTTAACCGTTTCATTTGGCAGCTGTATGGAAGCAAACGTATTTTAAGTGTGTAGAAAATTATTCCCTGTTCTGCATCCTCACATTTTAGATGTGGAATTCTGTGGCAATGTGACCGGCTTGTTTTCTGACAGTATGTAACTCCTGAAATTTATTATCCATTTGGTAAATACACAGAGAAATAACTGTTGCTCCTGGGGNAGACTGTGCCAGCTTGTCCAGTTTTAACCGTTTCATTTGGCAGCTGTATGGAAGCAAACGTATTTTAAGTGTGTAGAAAATTATTCCCTGTTCTGCATCCTCACATTTTAGATGTGGAATTCTGTGGCAATGTGACCGGCTTGTTTTCTGACAGTATGTAACTCCTGAAATTTATTATCCATTTGGTAAATACACAGAGAAATAACTGTTGCTCCTGGGGTATATTTTCAGGAAGGAGGAGTGGGAGTGCTGAAAGGAAAGACAAGAGAGTAGAAGCTGAAGTCTTCCAAAACGTCAATATTTTTTTTTTTTTCCCTAATTACTGGAGGATTTGAATGGATAGCTCTGTAGGTCAGAAATACATCTCGGACCACACTCTTGGAGCAGTGAGTGCTAAGGTGCAGGTTGAACACTGAACCGCCACCGTGATGGGTGTTGTATTCGATCAGTAACTCCCTGGAACTGCTGCTGTCTGCCGGTGTCGGGAGGGGACTGCCTGACCTCCTCTCGCCGTGCTGGGCATTGTGGGCACCTGCTCTGCAAATCCTTCAGATTAAACAGCACTAGCTATAGCTGGATTGCTGACCGGGAAAAACATCCCTTTCCCACCAAAATCTTAATGACTCATGTTTTCCTTCTGGTCTTTAGCAAATTCTTGTTTTATTTTGTTTGGCCGAACTTGGTGAAGGGAGTTTTTCTTTCACCATTTTTCTGTGCCGGCCACGTACCACCTGGAAAGGTGACAGTGTCGGTCACTGCTTGTGGCCGTATTTCATATTCCCTCCTGTCCCCATTTCAAACACGATATGGTCAAACCATGGCACCTCCTGGTTTGGGGGAGTTTTATTTTTGCCAGGTACTGCGCCATCCTTAATTTATTTTTTTTTCTCTTCCATGACAGCAAAATGCTGAAGCTGTCAGTGTTATCTTCCTCCTGATGATTTCCAGTCCTCAGCCGTAAGCTGGAGGCTTTGCAGCCTGGCATCTCTTTTGGCAAATCTTCCCCTTACTCAAACACTGAGGATTTAGGGATTCTCGCTGTTCAGAACCATTCCGAGCGTTCCCACGTATCGCTGCACCCACTGGTTTCCGTGAACTGAGGCTGTCTGTGTCCCTCTGCTGTCAAACGGAGCGGGACGCTTCGACCCAAGCATCAGGGAGCGACGGTTCTGTCGGGATTCATCACAAAATTTGCTCAGTGCTTCTCCTTCGTTTCTCTAGGTACAAGTTGAACACTTCCGCGCAGAGGAGTTGACGACGTGTGCTGCCATCACGAGTCCTCAAGTTGTCCCCTTGTACGGAGCTGTGAAGGAAGGACCTTGGGTGACCATCTTCATGAAGCTGATGGAGGGTGAGCACGGAACAGCCGCGATGGCAGCACTGCTGGCGCTGCTGGACGCAGGGGACGTTGATCTCTTTCTCCTGCCCCCGTTTTAAATCTGTTAATTCTTTGATGCATCCGGAGCATCCTAGCGTTAATTCCTGGGTGGGTTGGGGCAGGTACGTGTGACCCCGGCGGATGCGTGGCAATGGTCCCGTTTCTTGGGGGGAATCGTTTCCAGTCCTGCCTCACTCTGGTTCCAGATGTGTATGTGTGGGACAGCAGCTGCAAATCCTCACTAAAACACACAGCTGCTGCTGGGTTTTGTTGTCGTGTTTACCGGCGTGGCACCACGTAAAGCACCTTGTGCTGGAGCAGGGGATGCCCTCGTGGCCAAGAAGGCCAATGGCATCCTGGGGTGTATCAGAAGGGGGGTGGTCAGTAGGTCAAGAGAGGNATGAGAAAAAACTTCTTTCCAGTGAGGGTGACAGAGCACTGGAACAGGCTGCCCAGAGAGGTGGTGGAGTCTCCTTCTCTGGAGACATTCAAAGCCCGCCTGGATGCGTTCCTGTGGGATCTGATCTGGGTGTTCCTGCTCCGGCAGGGGGATTGGACTGGATGATCTTTCGAGGTCCCTTCCAATCCCTAACATTCTGGGATTCTGTGATGCTGAGTCAGCAAACCTAGATGCTTCCACTGCCTGATGCTCCTTTTTCCAGGCAGGACCATGGAAAACAGCCTGGGAGGAATCAAGCTGGTGATCAGTAGCCCCTAGAAGTGTCTGATACGATCACAGGCAGTTGCTTTTGATACAAAGCAACACTGTTCAACTGACGCTAAGCAAAAGGCTTCGTGAAAGAGGCCAGTTTGTGTGGGCAGCGAGAGCTCTGGGAGTCACCAAAAGGAGCAGACCCACGCGTGGAAGAGAAGGGCTGTCAGACCTGGCAGGTCGCATTTTTTCGTCAGAAACAAGGAGGAACGCTGGTGATGCTGGGAAGAACGTAAAGATAAGCTAACGTGGACTCTCTGGATTCCTTTCTAGGTGGCTCACTGGGGCAGCTCATTAAACAGAGTGGCTGCCTGCCAGAGGACAGAGCCCTCAGTTATTTAGGCCAAGCGTTAGAGGGCTTGGAGTATCTTCATGCTCAAAACATTCTCCATGGAGATGTCAAAGGTAGGGTGGTACTTGAGATCCCTTCTTCCCTGTTTCTTACAAGAGGCAAACTGCTTGGAGATGGAGTTACTGGGTGGCAAAAGGTTATTTACGAGATTTTCAGTTCTGTGTTTGAGGTTGCAGCTTAACTTGGTTCAGACAGCTGGGCATGTCATGTTTGTCACCTCTTCTTCTGTCATCCGGTGGGTTGGACAGGCTGTTTGCCCAGGGTGCCCCGCCACTGGGAGAGAGGAATCTCCAGGTGGGATAATTGGGAGCTTATAAATAGGAATAATTATAGCTGTGTACCTGCTTAAGAGCCAGTGGCACTGCAGAGGAGTCGTAGACCTTGGTTTGGGCTCAGAAAACTGCAGTGCTGTGGGCTTTTGCCTTTTTTTCCAGCTCAGTGACTGTAATACAAGGGAGACTAATTGAAAATTTCTCGTTTCCAGCGGAAAACGTGCTCTTGTCCGATGATGGGAGCAGGGCCCTGCTGTGTGACTTCGGTCACTCTGCTCACCTTCATCCAGACGGCCTGGGAAAGTGCTTGGTCACAGGTAAGGATTCTCTGCTGCGATTCTAAAGAATTGCCCTTCTGACTCATTCTTTCTTTTTAAACATTTACATACGACTAATTTGCAAGCAACTGTGTTTTCCGGACTTGACATTGCTCGTAGCATCGCATCGATTGATATCACTGCGATCTGTCTGTCTGACAGATGGAATGGACGCGAGGCTGGCAGGTGGTCCTTACCTCCCCGTCCAGAAGTCTGTTGTTATCTTTGTAAGATTATGTCAGTGTACTGCATTCAGTGTTTTATCCCTGCAAGAAACCACATCGAAACTTTAAAATCTGGCTTGTCGTGTAACCTCGCTCAGCAGCTGGGGAGGAATCCTGACTTCCACCAAAGCACAATTCCTCCCTGGCTTTTGGGCAGTTAAACTTGACAGTGTTATTAATGCAGCTCTGGAAAGAGAAGGGTATGTTTCATACTGCTGAGCAGTGGAGGGTCGTGTTTTTCCTCTCACATTTGCTGGGGAGGGGAGTTTAATACCTGCTCTGTATAAAGGATGAGACGGATACCGAGAAGTGAGCGGTCCCAAGGCTGTAAGAGCACAGAATGCTGCTTTTGGGTTAAAATGACTTGTTTCTTGCTTTCACTGAAAAGACAAGGAGGCTTCCCAGCAGTTGCACTGAAACAATCCTCCAGTTTGCATGCAGTGAGCTTTCATTTGGATGGTTTTAGGGAACTACGTGCCTGGCACAGAGACTCATATGGCTCCGGAGGTGGTTATGGGCAAGCGCTGTGACTCCAAAGTGGATGTCTGGAGCAGCTGCTGTATGATGCTGCACATGCTTAACGGCTGCCACCCTTGGACCCAGTACTACAATCACCCTCTCTGTCTGAAGGTAAGTGAACCCACATATCTCCGGTAAAACCTCCGCGGACCTGCAAAATCTCAGTACCCCCAGCTAGAGAGCAGCGGCAGTTCCGGTGACACCAGCCTTGCTTTGGGATCATTCCTTACGCTGCTTCTTTCAGATCCTGCTTGTGACTCCTGGGTGTGACATTTTAGCCATTCAGCTGTAATAAAATTACCGCTCGGGTCTCTCGTTTCACGCTGTAATTTCGGTTGGAAACGCTCTTAGGGTGGGAAGAACCTTTCTGAAATCAAACGAAGCCTCTCTGGTCGAACCTCTTTCGCTTCCTGTTTGTCACACAGATAGCTAAAGAGCCACCTCCTCTGAGGGAAATTCCACCTTCCTGCAACCCTCTCACTGCTGAGATCATTAAAATGGGGCTGGAGAAGGAGCCTGTTCAGAGAGCATCTGCGTCTGAACTCAAAACCAAGACCAGCGTCGCGCTTGAAGAAGGTAGAGATGTCCCATACCTAGAGCTGCTCATCCACGCGGGTAGAGCGGGCGGTGGCTAGCTGTGTCGGAGCGGTCCTACGGGAACATCAGTGGGGTTTACTCTTCAGCGTATTGTTTGCGCAGGCTTCAGCGTCGGTGCACGTTCTGGGGTTGATGGCTTTTGCCTGCAGCTGGGTGTTTCTCACCCGAATAAAGTAAAAATTCCCTGCGTGCTGTCACACGCTCTTTCTTCCTTCTCTGCTTGAAGCAGGTGATGTTGTGCTTTGTGGGGGTTTTATTAAGGTTTGTCCTGTGGCTGGGCTCCTGTTCAGCTGAAGGATCAACCTCATGGAGTGATCCAGAGCTGTGCAGCAGAGCTGAGAGCAGAGGTTCATTGTGTCCTGACCTGTAACTCATACTGGAGGTCCAGCCTGGCCTCTAAGGCTGCCCGTCACTTGTTTATTTAGCCAGAGTTTGTAGAGGTGGTCTGGTTTTGTCTTTTGAAGGAGCTGGGTGTTTTACAGCAGGATACAGTTCAGAAACAATTCTTGGGAAGGAAAGCTTTTACCTCCTTTTTTCCTTTGTCTGATAATGTTTGTGTGCTTTTTGCTTTCCTAGTGGGAGGTGTGACAAGCCCCTGGAAAGGCGAATACAGAGAACCTAGACGGTTATCTTTGAACAAAGAAAACAACCCACAGACCTCCCTGTCCCCTACCATGAGCCCAGTTTCCGAGACTGGTTCTGACCCAAAACTGCCCGTCAAAGTTTCCTGTGCGAGCCCAGTCCTACCAGCACCGTCCCTGGAGCAAACCGAGGAGGTCGAGGGAAGCCCTTGGAAGGAGTGCAAGGAGATATCCGAGACCTGGGATCCCCCACCTCTCTCCTCGACTCCTCTCCCCCTGAAGAGCTGCAGTCACGTGGAGAGAGCAACAACCATCTCGGAACAAGAGCTGCAGCAGCTGGAAATAGGTGAGCGATGTGCTATGGAGGGAATTCCGCTTTTTTGGCTTGAGAGCACGATAAAAACACAGCTGCTTGCTTTTGGCCTCTTGACAGTTATTGCTGGGTTTTGAGCTTGGATGTCGTTTTGTTCGTAGTTCCTCTCTCGTTACACAAATTGCTCAGCCTTCCTTCAACTTACCAAGACGAGTAGTTCTTAACCAGCTCCATCTGCCGCAAAGGTGGTGGTCGGGATTTCCTTCCACTCTGAACGGTGGAGTCAACTTCTGTCAGAGGAGCAGGAAACTCTCAAAAACCAGTTGGTTTCACACTTGTGCTGGTGTGCACCGTGTAAACAGTGTCTGCAATTCCATGTCGGGATTTCCTTCCACTCTCTGAACGGTGGAGTCAACTTCTGTCAGAGGAGCAGGAAACTCTCAAAAACCAGCTGGTTTCACACTTGTGCTGCTGTGCACCGTGTAAACAGTGTCCGCAATTCCATCTTCACCTGAAATTTTAGGTTTTCAATCATTATTTTAGTAAAGGGATAACCTTATTGAATGGAAGATGTCAAACGAAGAAGGATAGTTACAATCAGTCTGCACCAGGTTTGTTCTGGGCACTGGAAAACCTGTAGCCAAGGAGTTTGGTTACCAGCAGCAATCCAGAACTGGAAAACCAGCAGGAAGGTCAGTGTGAAATCACTGAAGTCATAGTCCAGTTCCGTTGCCCCGGTATAACTCAACCTTTTACTTTTTTTATCCCGTATTTTCTAGTCTTTGTAAATGAATTGAAGACTAGGCAAAAAGTGTCTTGAAACGTAGCTGTCGGCACGGAGCTGAGCAGTGGTGGTTTAGGGGCTGCTGAGGGTCAGCCTTCTGCTCAGAAATGGCTTTGGATCGTCAACAGCCNTCACCTGAAATTTTAGGTTTTCAAACAATATTTTAGTAAAAAGATAACCTTATTGAATGGAAGACGTCAAACGAAGCAGGATAGTTACAGTCAGTCTGCACCGGGTTTGTTCTGGGCACTGGAAAACCAGCAGGAAGGTCAGTGTGAAATCACTGAAGTCATAGTCCAGTTCCGTTGCCCCGGTATAACCCAACCTTTCACTTTTTTTATCCCGTATTTTCTAGTCTTTGTAAATGAATTGAAGACTTCAAGCTAGGCAAAAAGTGTCTTGAAACGTAGCTGTTGGCACGGAGCTGAGCAGTGGTGGTTTAGGGGCTGCTGAGGGTCAGCCTTCTGCTCAGAAATGGCTTTGGATCGTCAACAGCTCCGTTGCCCCGGTATAACTCAACCTTTTACTTTTTTTATCCCGTATTTTCTAGTCTTTGTAAATGAATTGAAGACTAGGCAAAAAGTGTCTTGAAACGTAGCTGTCGGCACGGAGCTGAGCAGTGGTGGTTTAGGGGCTGCTGAGGGTCAGCCTTCTGCTCAGAAATGGCTTTGGATCGTCAACAGCCTCGTAAGGTCTGGGTGGTATCGGCGCAAGAGTTGGGTGCATCAGTCTGACCTTTCCCTGGGTGGAAGGTGGATGGGTCGAGAGGGAAGACTGAGAGGTGACCTAACAGGCAGGAACTGGGAAATTCTGGGTGCTGAGCCTGTCTCTGGCATTTTGCATGTTGTTGCACAATTCTCTCCTCTTTGGCTGGGTTCCCGTGTTTGCACAGCGGTGGCCGTAGCCGCCTCGTAGCAGAGGAACAGTGCGCCGTGTTCTGCAGACGCTGATATTGGTGTTCGTTAGATATTGCCGAAGAAGTTTGGGTATTAATTGCAGTAACTGTGATTAGAGCAGGGAGGCATGAACAGAAACACTGGAAGAGCCTTCCTTCTCTTCCTTTTTCCTTGCAGAACTGTTTTTGAACAGCCTTTCGCAGCCTTACTCGCTGGAAGAGCAAGAACAAATGCTTTCGTGTCTCAGCATCGACAGCCCCTTTGTGTCAGACGCCAGCGAGAAGGTGAGTGGCAGTGGGGTTATTGTGGGGGGGGGCGGCAGGGTCACCACCTCTGGGACCAGGGGACATCGGGAGTTTCTCAGGTTTGCTGCTGCTTTTTGACGCCCAGTTTGCTGGAGGGTACCTTGGGAAGAAATCTTTGTTCTCGCGCAGTGGTGTGTTAGGGATTGCCGTCGTTCGTTAGTTCAGGGGCCGGCATGGGTCCCTGTCCCGTGCTGTGAGCATCCAGCGCGTGGCTCTGGAAAAACCTCCGTGGCCGTGACCCTCTCCGTGCAGAAGGAAGGACCCGCAGACGCAGCGATGGGCGCGGGAGCTGCACGGAGCTGGAGCACACGGCTCTGCAGCCCAGGAGCCCACGGGAGGTTTGGGGCGAGACCAAAGCGTAGGGCAGAAGGACAGAGACCCTAATCCTGGGTGCTCGTTCCCAGCCCGTGGATCTGTTCTTTTAACCCATTCATTCTGACGACTCACACGCTCTAAATGAGTTAAATACCGAGTTTAATTCATTTTGTTTGCCTGTCTCTGGTGTTCCTAAGCAGTGCCAGGGAGCAGCCCTAAGCCCCGCTGAAGCGGGGAAGGACGTGAGCCCTCCAGCCGTTGTTTTCAGAGACACAGAGTCCGAAATGGTGTGGCCTGCTGTCTGCAGGAGTCACTTCTGACTGCGATCGTCTCCGTTTCCTGTTTCTGTTCCTCTTCTCAGCCGTCTGATGCTTTGTGAGGAGGATTGAGCAGAGTTCTCAGCAGCAGTTCAGCTGCTGATGTAGCACGGTGTGGGATGTCGCTGCCTTTTTTTTGTTGTTTTTTTTTTTCCCCTGATATCTAACCCTAACATTTAATTTGACTTTTGCCTGGTACTTACCACGCTGCTGATGTTGTCAGGTTGACCTTCAATGACTCAAAGATAGCGCAGAGTTTTCCAGGCAGTGCAGCCGTGCCGGGTCCCTGGGTGTTTATGTTCAGTGAACTGTTTTTCCTGGGTGTTACTTATTAACGTTAGAATTTTATCTGATGCTTTTTTCTCATGTCACTCAGTACAATAAAACCCTTTTTTTTTTTTCTTCGTCCAACTCTTCAGCTGATTATTGACTTGACTGCTGACAGTAACTTATTACGTCTGCAGACTGTTGCACTGCTCTTCGTGCCCTTTTCTAGCTGGCGGGTGAATGCCGGGTCACTCCAGGCTCAGCCTCCATCCCTCTGGATTTCTGTTTTTTCGTTCCTGAGGTTATTTCAATGTTTATTTGAAGCGAGCTCCTTTTCTTTAGGAGTCTTTGACAACCTTTGTGCTTAACTTCTGCAGAACTCCATGAAGGCTTCTCATAGCTTGAGGGATACTATGAGCTCTGGGATTCATTCCTGGAACAGCCAGACAGACGGACAGAGCTTCAGCTGGAACAATCTGCTGACCCGCAGTCGGCACACGGACACTCCCAGCTACTTCAACGGTGGGTCGGAGTTTCTGAAATCTGGATAAATGGTCAAGTATCGTTTTCTCAGTATGTAGAGGGTCTGGGGTATGGAGTCTTTGGGCTCTTCTTACATCCTCCAGCTGCTGTGTCAGCACAGACCCTCCTGAAAGCCAGGTCATAGCTGGGTGGAAGGCACTCGAGTCTGGATAATCTCCCAAAAGCCAGAAAAGTTCCTGAAAACACAGAGTCTAGTCTGGCTTTCTGTGCCTTGCCTCGTGCAACGGCCGTGGGCGAGAAATGTCCTTTATAACCACAAATGTCTCCGAAGGGATGCTGAGGGCATGCCGTGCAAATCAATACCTCGCTTCAGCTGCTTCCTTGCTAAATCCAGCCCTGCTCTGAGTCACTGTTGTGCTCAGCAAGCGTCCGTACTCCGCGAAAGACCTACATCAGTTAAATGCTTAATGACAAAAAAGACTTGTTCTGACGTCCGTGCCTTGCTGGTCAGTTTTTCTATGTTGGACTGTGAAGTCGTGTGATGCCTCCAGCAAAAGTTTGTGACTTCTCTTGCCCATTTCAGGAGTGAAAATCCAGATCCAGCTGCTAAGTGGAGAAAATTTACACATCAGGGATTTCCACAGGACAAAGGTGGGAGACATTGCCACTGGGATCAGCAGCCAGGTGAGACACAGCTGGGAGCGGGGCGCGGTGTTTTGCCTGAGAAGCAGTTTCTTCCATGATGCGGCCTCATAATACTCTAAAACCGATGGCCCAGGGTTCAAGGATCCTGATTTAGTGACATAACTTCAGCGCTGCTGCTATGAGTCTGATACCTGATGGTTTCTGGATCACGAGCCGTTGCTCATCGCCATGGGGACCGCAGGGTTCTCCAGCTGAGAAAGTACCTGTGCTGCAGCTTAAAATGCCTTCTCCTCCGCTGCAAAGATAAAGTCTTGCCCTAGGGAAGCATCGCTACATGATTTTTTCATCAAGAGCAGCTTAGGGAAGCGGGCTGTTTGCCTGCAATGCTTCTGACCCGTTAGGTTGGAGATGTTGGTGGAACCTCTTTGGTCCCTGAAAGAAACTCCCGAGTGTTTGTGGGACTGTGGCTCATCGGAGGGGAAAACGTGGTGAGCATCTCCAAACAAAGAGGTGGCAGGGTGTCGGTTCTCTTTGGTGTCCTTCGTTCTCCTGGACACCACAAAGCACAATATCCGTAGGCTGCGGAGGAGTTCACGGTGCCCCGACACAGGCGGTTCAGGAATGGTCAAACGCTTGGGCGAGGCAGCTCAGCAGCGTGGTGAATGCCACCTGGTCCGGTTTCTGGAGATATTTTCTTAGGAGAGAAGGTTAGGATGTTCCTGCTGAGCACCAGCCTCTCTCCAGGAGCTTTCCTTGGGCTGTTTGCTGGGTTTGACAGAGGGATGTGATGTTCTGAAAGAGACGTGACGTGCCGCTCAGATCTGTTTGTTCTGCTCCACAGATACCGGTCCCTGCTTTCAGCCTGGTCACTAAGGAAGGTCAACCGGTTCGCTACGACATGGAGGTCCCCGACTCCGGTATCGAGCTGCAGTGTACCCTTGCCCCTGACTGCAGCGTCAGCTGGACGTGGCGAGTCAAACACGGTCAGCTGGAGAACAGGCCGTGAAGCCGTTCCTGTCCGGGAGGTTTTTTTACCTTGTTGAAAGAAGGAATTGCAAAAGCTTCCGACCACCCCTGCCGTGGAGCACCAAGTGCGGTCGCTGGTGTTTTGTGCTGACGTAGGATAGTGGTTCAGCCTCACTTCTCCTGTCTGTTCTGATCCAGTTCCAAGACATGTCCTGAGCTTAGATGTTCCCCAGAACAGTGGGAATTCCTTGTTTTGGGTGTGTTAGGTTGAGCTTGAGAACGGTGGGTGGAAATTCCTGCTTTTCAGAGGAATGCGATTGTGCTTTTCAGGAGGATGGAGGGCTTGGAGGAGATCTCCTGTCGCTAAGCCTCCGAGGTGCAGCCGGGAGCTGCCGGGCTTGCCCGAAGGAGGAGGTTGGGTGTCTTCGGTGCAGCTGTGGTTGTTTGTGCCGAGGGGAGCTGGCTAGTTTCCTTCTAGCTGGAGGAAAAACTGAACGTTTCTGGCGGCTTTGGGTAGCGTCGTCTCTACCTCAAGCCTTTCGCATGGGGAAAATCAGCAGCAGTTAACTAGCTGGGTTCTTGGTTTCACCTCCCACCCTTCCCCGCAGACACTTCCTTCTTGAATCAGAAAAGAACTTTGTTCCCAGAAAGAGCTTCGCTTGCAGCTCTCAACTTCAGGTCTCCTCCCCGACTCGGGAGTTGCTGCCAACGTCGTCTGGCAGGTAGGGCAGGAGGAGGGGATGGTGTTCCTCGGTGGGCAGACTGGAGGGGCTGTATCCTCCATCCTCTCTCCGCTGCTGCCTTGGAACTTCACGTGAACTGTTGGGGGAAGGACCGGCTGCGCGTTCAGCTCAGACAAGGGCTGGATTTTGCTGCAGCGTTTATAAAAAATCTCACTGCCAGCTCTCAATCCGGCTGGATGCTCGGCTGGAGACGGGTGCCCCAGTTCTGCGTTAGCCCAGCCCGTCCTCACCAGCACTCACGGACTGGCAGGAGGCTTCGTGCTGCTCTCCTTACGTCAAATCGTGCTAAAGGAGTGGGATGGGCACCTGGGCCCGTCGTGCCTTAAGCTTTGAACTTTTAATTTTTTTACTGATTTGTGCGTTGTTTGGAGAATGCTGAGACTGCATGGGTCGAACCCAGATGGGCAGGTGTTGTCAGCCCTCCTCTAACCCAGAACAAGCCCGGAGGGAGGTGTGAGCGATGACTGTTCTTGTTCAGAGCTGCTCGAAGTCCTCGTGTGTCTGGAAATCCCGGTTGCTCGATGGGGCTCTTCCAGCGTGCTGTAGCTCCAGCACCTCCCAACAAGCAAGGTAGGGTCTGTGCTGGTTCTGGGAGACACAACGGGGCAGGGACATTGGCACTTTTCTCAAGTTCACTTTGGGAATAGCTGGGAAAATTCTGCTCTGGGCCTCCCTTTTTGAGGACCAAAGCTCCTGAAGCAACGGCTCCTCTTCCCTTTGGCCTCCCAGAACATCGGCTGGTTGGGGCACACTGGGCAGTGACATCCCTCCGCAGAAAACTCGAGTTGTGATGCAATAAAAAAAAGTGAAAACTCTTGAAAAATTCAACCTGTCACCGCTATGGATATATTTTTTTTTAATAGCACTTTCTGTTCTGAAGCACTTCATACGTTGTCCGAAACAGACACCTAATGATAGCTGAAATGCCACGTTAAGACTTTTTAGTAAACAATTAACACATTATGCACTTCTCTTCCAGGAAGGAGTGGGGGGAAGGGGTAGGTTGGCTCGATTTCTTTTTTTCAGCTGCCATAAACCACTAAGAGCTGTGGGCTCTGGAGCAGGAGGGATCAGAATGCCTCTCCAGGGTTCCCGGGAGCTCCCAAGCACGCGCTCGGTGCGGCAGCCGGACTCCCCGCTCCTGGCACCCTCCTGAGCCTTCCTCCGAGGGGGGAGGAGGAGAAAAACCTGTTGGTTGTTTCTAAGAAGAGTCTGTTGGTGATGCATCAATCCGAAAGCAAGGTCTGTTCCCTTCCCCAGGGCTGCGTCTCGTGGCTTTCACCGTTCTCTGCAAAACGCTTCGGTGCCCGGGTGTAGGGTTCGTACGTCGGTGCCAGAGTCGGGTTCTGCCGAGCGGCAGGGCGGGATGCAGCAGCCTTCTGTGTGCAGGGTTTCTGAGCTTTACACTTCGTCTACAGCATTAACCTTCACCTCCGGCCACCTCTGCAAACGGCTGGAAGGCGGGAAGCCCTGGTGAACGGGGGATGTCAGTGTTGGGGAGCCGGAGGCATTCTGCTGTGCGCTCACACCAGCATTAGCCGGGATCTCCATCCCATCCGCTTTGTCCAAAACCTTTTTGCTGCCACCCCAAGCGAGAAGGCGAGGCTGCAGGTCTCCACCTCGCAGATCTTCTGCGTGACAGCAAAGCCGACGTGGGGACAGTGCTGCCGACAGTGCTGTCAGCGGTCCCCGCGGCTGGGAGAGACCTGGGCTGATACCACAACCCACCGGAGCTTTCTCACCCTCCTGAAACGCGGTTCTGCTCTCGGGAGGATCTCCAGGATTTTCAGATTTTGGCTTTTGACCAGCTGCAGATCTCCTGGACTCTCTCCAGCAGCCAGGACGCTTTCCTCTGGATCCCGCTGGTCGTTCTTGTTGGCACGGGCATGAAAAGTCCGGCTCCCGGAGCCAGGCTGGCTGTGCAGCGCTGCCAGGAGAGAGTCAGGAAAGCTTTTCATTCTCATTATCCACGTTAAAATCTGGCTGAAAGCGTGTCATAACGTAACTAGTCTGTAGGACAGAGCCCCGGTTCAGGGTAGGGAGGACAAATAGCAGTAGGGGTGATAAACACAGATGGCTCTTGTCATGTAGCTCCTGCCTAAAGCCTGGAAAAATCGCGGCTGGGAAAGCGAGGAGAAGCTGATCGTCTGGGATGGGCAGCGTGGCGGGGGTGAGGGCGGTGGAAGGACGAGCTTGTTTTGAATGAAAGACACTTTATGAAACTGTGATTTCTTGAAATTACCGTTTTGACCTGCATTTTCACAGGAAAAAAAAAATAAAGCTGGAAAAAAAGAATTCTTCGTTCTCATTGCTGGTGGTTTCGTACGTTGTCCGAGAGAACAAGGCCGTTGTGTTGGATACGATGTTTTCTGAGATGGGAAGCCTGGTCCCGTTAAACTCTGCTGTGTCTTACCCAGGCTTTGGGGGATGCAGGGAGAAATCGTTTCTGGGGATGAAGAGGCAGCAGTAACTCTGGATCTAGCGCAGGGTTTTCTAAAGGTACCGACATCTCTGTTTCCAGGTGGAGTCCCTCTTCCTCCTCCTGTCCCATTGCAGCCGGGGCTTTGCTGGACTGGGAGCTGCTGGATCGTCCCCTCCAGCACGGAAGAGTAGGCATGAGGGGTGAGGGTTTGAAGCTGGAAGAGGGGAGATGGAGATGAGATGTGAGGAAGAAATGTTTTCCTGTGCGGGGGGTGAGGCAGTGCCCAGGGTGCCCAGAGAAGCTGTGGATGCCCCATCCCTGGAGGGGTTCAAGGCCAGGCTGGATGAGGCTTTGGGCAACCTGGGCTAGTGGGAGGGGTCCCTGCCCATGGCAGGGGGTGGCACTGGGTGGGCTTTAAGGTCCCTCCCAACCCAAACCATCCTGGGATTCTGTGACAAGTCCTGGCTTTTCCCTTCCCTTGTCCTGTGGCACTCCACATTCCTCGAGTTTTCACCCGGTCCATCACCCCAGCTCTGAGGCTGCCGGTCCTGGAAGGAGCCCCTTGAACTTACCATACCCCCAGCTGTGATCACGGGCAAGTCAGAACCACATCTTCCACTTAAAAATTCTCAAAGCAGCGTGGTCACCGCTCCTGGCAGCTGGTCCTTGTGCAGGAGGTCACAGTGTTAGAGGAGCAACAAGAAGCAGCTCATGGATCCCTGCATCCCTCCATCCTTCCCTGCATCCCTGCATCCCTCCCTGCATCCCTGCATCCCTCCCTCCATCCTTCCCTGCATCCCTCCCTCCATCCTTCCCTGCATCCCTCCATCCCTCCCTCCATCCTTCCCTCCATCCCTCCATCGCAGCATCTTCCCCCCATGCAAAGCTTTCCCCCTTCTCTCAGACAAATTTGGGGTTTTTTTATCCTTAGAGCAGTTTTATTACCAGTTCTGCTTTAGATTAAACAGGCCTTCAGTATAGAAAAATAATGTATACAAATGAGCAGTTAATGTTTTACATTTGGGGCTTAAAGGCATTGATAAGTTACACATTCATCTCCCGTCCCTCCCCGTCCAGCTGGGGTGCGATACGGAGCCGGCTGGCGCTGGGCATCATAATTACAGCGGGAAGCGGTCGCCGGACCGACCCTTGGCGAAAAGCCGGGACGAGCGAGAGCGGCCGCAGCGGCCCCGCGTCCTCGCAGCAGGGCGAGCAGCGGCCGGTTAACGAAGGAAACGCGTGACGAGGTTAATTGCGACAGTGCATGGTTTGGATTTACGCGGCAGCAGCAGGAGAGGGGAGGAATCGCGTCCCGTGCGTTGTTTGGAGGTTTGTCCAGCTCTGGCCTCTTGCTCCCGTGGGATTGCAGCAGGGACCCCGCAGCGGTTCGGGATGGCAGAGGGGGCTGCCCAGCACCGGCTGCGGGTCACATCCTGCCCCTGCTGGCTCGGGGAGGGGCAGCCTTGTGCCCCCCGAGGGCTGGTGGGTGCTGGTGTCTCCCAGAGGCTCCAGCCCGCCAGCGGATGCCGGGGATGCGGGAGGGCAGAGCTGGGTCCCACCTCGTCGAGACCGGAGGACGGTGAATCCTCGCCCCTGCTGCTGCTGGTCGGAGCTACGGAGCCTCCCCCGGGGCGAGGAACAGCCCCCCCGCAGCCGTGGGGTCCTGGTCAGACCCTGGTTGGGGGTGTCCCAGGCCCTGCTCCTGTAGCACGCAGAAATTGGAAGGAAGACATAGAAAATGCCATAAAATAGCACCCTGCCAGCTCCTGGGGTCCGGGGTGCGCCCAGGGTGGGATTGTTGCAGCCGGCTCCTCGCTGGGGAGGAGGTGCCGCCCATGCCACCGCCGCGGAGGAGAACACGGGGCTCGAAGGGCTCTGCGGGGATGGGGGGATGCGTGGGGACCACCGCATCCCTGCCTTACACCCCCTCTCCCCCCCGGCAGCGGGAAATCCAAGGCACCAGCAAGCTGACGGACGGGGCGCACGGGTGCTGCCACCGAGCTGGGGTGGGGGAGGGATGGGGCAGCCCCTCTTTTCCTTCCAGAACAAACTGGGGTGCACCCTGTGCTCCCCCCCTCCCTGCCCAGACCCAGGGGGGGCCCCCAGCCCTGCCAGCCCGGAGGAGAGGAGCTTGGGGACGTGGCTAAGCAAGCGCCGGGGGATGGGGGTGGGAGCTGGCACGCTGGAGGGGCTGGGAGCGGGCACCGTCCCCCTGCCCAGCATCGTCCCAGTTTGGCGGGTTGATGTCCTGTGGTCCCATCGGGGTCGGGCGGATGGTCCTGCCCCGGTCCCGGTAGCCGCAGGGCCAGCGCCGGTCACAGCGGGATGTCCGGCGTCGCCTGTAGGCTCTGCCCCGCCGCCCGCTTCTTGGCGCTGCCGCGGCCCTTGTCCACGCGCCGGTACGGGTTGTTCCGCAGATCTGCGCCGGGAGAAAACGCAGAGGCCGGGTGAGCCCCCCGCCTGTCACCCTGTCACCCCCTGCCACCGCCCCGGCAAAGGGGGACCCTGTCACCCACTGCCCCAGCGAAGGGGAGGACCCCAGCACCCATTGCCACTGCCCTGGCAAAGCGGGGGACCCCAGCACCCCCCGCCCCAGCAAAGAGCGGAACGCGGCCCCCAACTGCCACGCCCTCGCCGAAAGTCCGGACCCTGTCACCCACTGCCACTGCCCTGGCAAAGTGGGGGACCCGCCACGCCCTCGCCGAAAGTCCGGACCCTCCCTGTCACCCACTGCCCCAGTGAGGGGGGGACCTCAGCACCCACTGCCACCGCCCTGGCGAAGGGGGGACCCCAGCAGCCACTGCCCCAGCGAAGTGGAGGACCCCAGCACCCATTGCCACCGCCCTGGCAAAGGCGGGATCCCCGCACCCACTGCCCCAGCAAAGGGGGGACCCTGTCACCCACTGCCCCGGCAAAGTTGGGGACCCCAGCACCCACCGCCCTGGCAAAGGGGGGGGACCTCAGCACCCACTGCCCCAGCAAAGGGGGGACCCTGTCACCCACTGCCCCAGTGAGGGGGGGACCTCAGCACCCACTGCCACCGCCCCAGCGAAGGGGGAACCCCAGCACCCACCACCCTGGAGTCACCCCGCTGGGACACAAGGATGCCCCGGAGATGCCCCAACCCTCCGCACACCAACACCGCGGTGCCCCCGGGGCTGGTTTTGGGCAGGGGGCAGAGTCCGGCCAGAGGTGACGATGGGCCAAGAAATTCCAGGGGGGTGGCAAAGCCTGGCAGCCCCCGCCCGCGCCCCCCAACCCTACCTAGAGCGGGCTCTCCTCGCCGAAGCTGGCATCGCAGAAGAGCCGGGACGAGCGCTTGCCCGTCCGGGCGGTGAAAGGGACAGTTTTCAGAGCTGGGCAGAGCGAGATGGAGAGACAGCGAGGAGGAGGAGGAGGAAGGAGGAGGAGGAAGGAGCAGAAGAGGAGGAAGAGCAGTGAGACAGCACAGCGAACGCTCGCCAGTGTGGCCGCGTGGGACAGGAGGGGTTTGGTCCCCACCATGGGGCTCGGTGACCGGCTCCGGGCTGTGACATCCCCCCCATCACCGAGGGGGTGCTGCAGGGGGGGGACACCCAGCTGCTCCCCTGAAATCCTCCCCCACCTGAGATAATGTCCTCGATGGCCCCGTCCTTCCCCTCGTAGATGAGCGGCTCCTTCACCAGCTGCTTCTTCTTCAGCTCCGCGATCATGTCCATCTGCTGCCGCCGCGCCTTCTGCATGGGGGGCTGCGGCGGGGGGCACGGGGTGAACGGCAAGACCCCCCCAGCACCCCAAAAGAGACGGGGTGCCCTCACCTCCCATCCCCACCCAACCCTTCCCCTCCCCTCCTGCCCTTCCCCACCACGCTGCCGGAGCCCAGCTGCGCCCCCAGGATGGAGCCCCCCCAGGATGGAAACCCCCCAGGACAGACCCCCC
>VZTO01008212.1:1390-16687 GCA_013400615.1 Syrrhaptes paradoxus | reverse complement strand
TCAGCCCCTGGCAGTGGAGGGGGGGGCGGAGGGGGGGGCGCTGGGGGGGTGGCGGGTGCTGGGTGGGAGGATGGAGCTGGAGCCGGAGCATCTGCAATGGAAAGAGGAGGTGGGTGAGGTGGTGGCAGAGCGGGGCGTGGTGCCACTGTCACCTTCACTCTGCCACTGTGCCACTCCAAGTCCCCAGGCATGTCCCCGCACCCCTGCCTCAGTTTCCCTGCCTGGGGACATGACACCACCCCTCCTCCGTGCCGGCTGTCCCCACCGGGAAGGGGACATCCTGAGCTGTCACCATGTCACCATCTCCCCCGCACCCGTGGTACCTGTGCTGGGGGTGCTGGTGGTGGTGGCAGCGGTGGTGGCAGCAGTGGCGGTGGCTTCTCCGGTAGCCACGGGAGTTGCCGACGTTTCTATGACAACGGGGACGATTTCGATGGCAACGTCTCCGTCGGGCCCCCGCAGGATCTGCACCAGCCCCTTCTCCTCCAGCTCCGCCAGCCGCCGCTCCAGCGCCCGCCGGTAGCACTCCTGCGGCTGGGGGGCCGGCGGGCTGGGCGGCCGCGGGGGGCTCAGCTGCTCCTGTGGTGGTGACAAACCCTGGCACGTCACCCGTGTCCCCTGGGCACCCATCCCTTCCCGCAGCACCCACGGGTGCTCACCCTGAGTGCCTCCAGCTCCCGCCGCGCCTGGCTCAGCTGCTTCTCCAGCTCCGCGATCTTGGCCATCGAGTCGTTCTCCGCATCCTGCAGCTTCTCCGTCAGCTGCGTGTGGGATAACGAGGGGACGGCGCTCAGCCCCGTCATCGGCCCTCCCTCCGGAATGGCGTCACCGAGCTCCTGCCCACACGCTCGCGCCCACATCCCACCTGGCTGACGTGCTCCTGCAGCTCCTCCATGTGCTCCAGCACGGCCGTCTTGGTCTCGGCGTCCTCCAGCATGGCGCCCACGTCGAAGACGTTGTCCAGATAGGCTTGGATCTGCACCTGCAGCTTGTCGCTCTCAGTCAGGCGGAGGTTCTGCCAGGGGACAGCCAAGTGACACCGTCATGGGTGGTGGCACCTCCTCCAGCACCCATCCCTGGCACCAGGGGGGTGCGTGTTTTGCCAATTGATGGGGTTGGCACAAAGGACACAGGCACCAAGTTAAAGAAGTTGGCTTGTTTTTACTTATGTTTAAGGTGATAAAATAATGAGAAAAATAATATTGTGAAAATGAATTAAAGCAAGGTAAAGTAAAGCAGCAAAATAATAAGCAAACTACTACAGCAAGCAGAAGATAAGGTAATGCACCTAACCATTACTACCTGGAGTCAGCGATAGGGATTAAGATCCATCACCAGTTGCCCTCATCATACGTTACCATCATCCAGATCCGCAGCCGGTGGGGAGCCCGGTTGCAGCGAGGATTTGGAGAACCCTTCCCAGCCACTGGGAAATTTCTATATGGTGTGTCCACCATATAGGTGAGGCTTCCAAATTTCCCTGCAAATGCTTCCCGCTTTTATACAGTTGGATAAACAACTTTATATCTTAAGCTGCGAAAAACATCTGGTGTGCTTTTCTCTTTCTTAACTACCATCTCGAGCTTGGCCAGGGCAGGAGAGGGAAGATAACAAGAACAAAAGAATCTAATAATCTTGATTATTTATCTCTCAACAAAGCTTGTCACGATTTGTCACACTCCTTTGCCGTCTGCAATGATAGGGCACATCCGTGCTGAATTTTGGCTACTTTTATGGAATTAGTATCTTTCTGCTGACAAGCCTTGCACGGCAAGCGTTACAGCAAAGCTCTGTAAGCGTTACAACAAAACTTTTATAAACTGACGTATATTCACAAGGTGATCCATTGCACATGTGATCGATATTGTCCAGATTAGATAGATTGTTGGGTTGTGAGGTTCATCTAGACACCAACTTTGGTTCAGAACCTCACTGCTCACACCCGAGGACTTCAGTGCGGGACCACCCACCTCCAGGTACTGGTCCAGCCCCAGGTGGGTGAACTCGTACTGCAGGAAGACACGGAAGTTCATGTTCTCCACCGAGTGCACCACGATGTTGATGAACTGCATGCAGGCCACCTGTGGGGCAGGCAACGGCTCAGCGTGGCCACCAGAGTGGTGTGGTGGCATGAGAGTCCTTGGGGACATGGGGACTGTGCAGTGGACAGTGGCCCTTGGGGAGGCGGTGCCCCTGGGGAATGCATGGGGGTTTCACAGCCATGGGGACATGGGGACGTGGGGAAGGACCAGGGTCTCAGCAGCCCTTGAGGACACAATGGTTTGGGGTCAGCATGGTGGCTCAGTGGCCCCTGGGGACATGATGGCTTGGGGACAGCATGGTGGCTCAGCAGCAGTTAGGGACATGATGCCCTGGGGACTGCATGGTGGCTCAGTGACCCTTGGGAACACACAATGCCCTGGGGACAGCATGGTGGCTTGACAGCCCTTGGGGACACGATGGTTTGGGAACAGCATGGTGGGTCAGTAGCCCCTGGGGACACCCATTGCTCTGGGGACAGCATGGTGGCGTGACAGCCTTTAGGACACAGCACCCTGCGGATGGACCAGCAGTTCTTGGGGACATAACTTCTAGGGGACAGCACAAGGGCTTGGCAGCCCTTGGGACACCCCCAGGACAGTGCGGTGGCTGGGCAGCCCTTGGGGACACAATGCCCTGGGGACATCAGCATGTGACCAGCAGCCCCCAGGCGCTCACCATGAAGTCGATGTTGGTGTCCTCGTTGCGGAAATACTCCATCAGCCTCTCAAAGCGGTTCTTCTCCCCGCAGACCTGGGGTGGGAACAGGAGGCTGAGGGTGGGCACTCGGGGCGGGGTGGAGGGGCAGGTGGCACCCCTTGGTGACACTGTCCCAGACCTGCTGGGTGCTGCCTAGCGCCTGGTCCAGTTGGGACATGGCTTTGGGGACATCAAGCCCAACAGCTGGAGTATCCCCAAGCGAGCCATGGGATGGGCAGTTGGAGGACGGAGGATGCCCCGATGACACGGTTCTGCCACACGTAGGGAATCTGAGGCACGAACCCAGCCGGAGCACAGGTGACAGCATGGGGACTGCGTGTCCCTGTTGGGGACTCACCTCCTTGAAGTTGTCAAAGGCGGCCATGATGATGTCGTGGCCACCGCGGACCAGGCAGACGGCGGCCAGCAGCTCTAGCACCAGCGCCTTGGTCCTGCGGAGACATGGGGGCAAGGGGGTTGGGGACACAGGGGCAGCAAGGGGACAGGGGGATGGCGACAGGAGGACGGGGGACAGGTCCTACCTGGCATTCTTGTTGTTGAGGCTCAGGGTGATCTCGTTGACGCAGGCTGGGTGGTTCATCACCAGGCTGAAGCCAGACTTGGGGGGGACAAAAGGAGCATTAACAGGGTCACGCGTCCCCCTGTCCCCACCCCAGGGACACTCAGGGACGTCCCCATGACACGTCCCCACCACCCATGAAGCTGAGTGAGGACATCTCAAGGGGATGGAGAATGGGTCCCACCTCAAACCCTGACCCCAAAGATGGTCCCATGGGGGCTGGAGACTTCCGGGGACCACCATGGGTGTCCCCACCCCAGGGATGCTCAAGGACCTTGGGACATCCCCATGCCACATCCCCACCAGCCACGAGGTTGAATGAGAACAACTCAAGAGCATGGAGAACAGGTCGCACCCCAAACCCTGACCCCAGAAGTGGTTCCATGTAGGCTGGAGACTTTTGGGGACTACCAGGGGTGACCCCACCCCAAGGACACTCAGGGACCTTGGGACATCCCTGTGCCATGTCCCCACCACCCATGAAGTTGCATGAAGACATCTCAAGGGGATAGAGAACAGTTCCCACCCCAAAACCCTGACCCCAAAGATGGTTCCATGAGGGCTGGAGATTTTTGGGGTCCCCCAGGGATGTCCCCAAGGAGGGGACCGTCCCCCACCTGGTAGTTCATGATGGCGCGGAGACACATGATGCAGAGGTGGACGTCGTCCTTCTGGCTGGCGAGGCGGGAGCCCCTCAGCGCCTTCCTGGCAGTGTTCAGCCTGGGGGGTGAGAGAGCGGCTGAGTGGGGGCCGGGAGGGAACGGCCGGGGGGGGCGCAGTGCAAGCGGGGAGGGGACAGCGCGTGGGCAGGTGGCAGCAGGGGGACACCAGGGGACCTGGGCGGTTGCGTGTCACCGTGGTCTGTCACCATCTATGAGCCCTCAGGGTGATGGTGGGGGAGGGTGGAAGTGGGGGGGCCCCTCGTGCACACGGGTGGTCTCGGAGGCTCACCGGGGTGGGCAGGAGGTGCCGGGTGACCTGGGGCTACTGTCCCCATCACCGCAGGGGACGCTGGGGTGGCCGTGGCGGAGGAGGGCGTGGAGGTGCTGGTTCAAGAGGCAGCAGCTGGAGGCGCGTTAGAGCCTGCAGGACAGGAGGGAGAAACGGGGACACCCGCCTTGGGGACAAGGGCTTGGGGACACCCCCGCAGGTGACACCTCACTCCTGACCTGTCCCTGGGGCTGGGGGGGACACCCCGGCTCCTCCAGAGCTGCTGGCAGGTGACAAGGGACGCCCACAGTCCCCTGAAGGGCCACATTACGGCTCCTGGGGTGACCATGGCAAAGTGTCCCCAAGGACCCCCCCGCCCGCTGGGGTCACCCTGCAGGCACTGTCCCCAAAGACAGTGACCAGCAGCAGAGTCCCACCGGGGTGTCCCTGTCCCAACAGCACCCTTGTCCCCGTCACCTACCGTCAGCGCGTCCCCCGGGCAGCGTGCAAGAGAAAAGCGGGGTTAGCAGGGACAGCAGGGACAGCGGGGACAGCGGCACCAAGCGAGAGCCACCAGCGGTGACATCGGCTGCGGGGGCGCAGGCCCGTTCCCTCCATCCCAGTTTTAAACTGGGGGGATGCGATTTGCTCCCCAAGAGTCTCCAGCACCCCCAATTTTTGCTTCCCCACGGGTTACACCCCACGATGGTGGCACTGGGCTTTGGGGACAGATCCAGCCCAGCTCCGGTGACTTTGTCCCTTGTGCCACACACGGGGACGTGGCGTTGTCCCCCCCCTTCTCCAGCGCTGGGGACCCATTTTTGGGACCAGGCCTGTGTCCCCCAGCCGAGCCCCCATCCAAGCGCAGTGAGGCAGGGAGCAGGGGAGGGGACACATTGCGGGGACAGGGCAGGGGACACTTGGGGACAGGAGCGGGTGTTACCTGACGGTGAGGTGCCGTGTTTTGGAGGAGCCCTGGGTGGGGGACGAGGAGCTGCTCTTGCTCAGGTCCTCCAGCGACCGCTCCAGCCCCTTGCCCTTGTCCGAGCCCGGGCTGCCGTTCTCTGTGCTCTCCATGTCATACCTGGGACATGGGGACATGAGGACAATGGGGACACCGGTGACATGTGGCACTTCCATACCTGGGATCTCCGGGGTTGGGGGTTTTTGGGGCTCAACCCCAGATGTGGAGTATTTTGAGCTCCATCGTGGGATGATGGGGGAGAGCAGCCCCCCCAGGACCCCCCTTCTGAGTGCCGTCTGTGGGAAGGGGACATGGGGACACTGGTGACATGTGGCACCACCATACCTGGGATCCCCGGGTTGGGGGTTTTTGGGGCTCAAACCCAACTGTGGAGCATCCTGAGCTCCATCGTGGGATGATGGGGGAGAGCAGCCCTCCCCCCTCCCCGGGACACCCCCCCAGTCCCATCCTGGGGAAGGGGACGCGGGGACATGGGGACATACGTGACGGAGCACTGGGCCAGGGCGAGGAACTCCAGCAGCACGTCCAGCCCCTTGTTCTCCTCGTTGAGGAACTCCTGCACCCAGCTGGGGGGGGACAGGGGGGACAGGGGGTCAGGGGCTCTGCCAGCCCCCCCCAGCCCTGCCCCCCCAGCGTGGCCACCTCCAGGGCAGCGGTCCTCAGCGAGGGTGGGACACGCTGGGGACAGGAGGTGGCACCAGGAGCTGGCAGCTTGCCAAGGCAGGGGGGTGGCATGGTGACCCTCACTCCAGATGCCCGGGGGACACAGCCTGAGGGCTCTGCTGCCACCACTGCTGCCACTGTCACAGCTGCCACCATTGCCACTGCTGCCACTGCCACCACTGTCACCGCTGCCACCACTGTCACCGCTGCCACCACTGCCATCACTGCCACCGCTGCCTCCCATCACTGCCACCGCTACCACCACTGTGACAGCTGCCACCACTGCCACTGCTGCCACCACTGTGACAGCTGCCACCACTGTCACAGCTGCCACCACTGCCACCGCTGTCACAGCTGCCACCACTGTGACAGCTGCCACTACTGCGACTACTGCCACCCACCACTGCCACCACTGCCCCCACTGTCACTACTGCTGCCACCACTATCACTGCCACTGCTGCCACCCATCACTGCCACCACTGCCACTGCTGCCACCCACCGCTGCCACCACTGCCACCACTGTCACAGCTGCCCTCACTGCCACTGCCGCCACCCACCTCTGTCCCCACTGCCCCCACTGTCACTAACGCTGCCACTGCAACCATAGGCACCATGACAGGACAGCCTGACCCTGGGTGGTGGCACCATGGGCACCCACGCTCAGCACCCATGGGGACACCACAAGGGCTCAAGGCACCCATGGCGGGGACCAGGGTCCATCCTGGCACCCAGGTGGCACCACGGTGACACCCACCACGCAGAGCCACAACAGCGTCCCCATGTCCCAGCCGGCTGCTGCGGCACCTCCGTCCTCCCCCCAGAGCCACCCCAGTGGGGCAGGACGAGGCCACCAGCCCCCACATCCCGTTGTCACCCCCCTCAAGCCAGAAGCCACCAGCACGCCAGTCCCTGCCTTGGGGACAGCAGCCAGGTGACACTGATGACACCCGCGTCCTCACCCGATGTAGTTGGTCCTCAGGGAAATCTCCAGCTCCCGGAGCACCTGTGTTGACTCCTGCACCCGCCGCTTGAACTGGGGGGACGGGGACAGGCGTTGGCACTGTCCCCATGACCCAGCTAGGATGGGGACATGGAGGGGACATGGGGACACCCCTCACCTTCCTGCTGACGCCGCCCGTGTCCAAGCAGCTCTTCAGCTTCTGGATGTAGGCGGACGGCGGGTTCTTCACCTGGAAACGCTCCTACAAGCCCAGAGAGTGGCTGACACCGGGCCACCACCCGTGCCACGGGGACATGCCACCATCCCCACGGCAGCCACCGTGTCCCTGTCCCCCTCCAGTGCAGCAGATGGTGGCACATTGGGGTTTACTCGGGTTAACGAGGCGCCAGCTCGCTAACGGAGAGGGATGCTCAGCACGCGGCAGGTTGGTGCCACCGCGAGTGGCGCTTGGGGACAGGGGTGGCGCTTGGGGACAGGGGTGGCACTTGGGGACACCGTGACGCCCAGACCTCACCTGGTCGCAGATGAGCTCCCACTTCTTCTCGTTGTCGTACTGGTTGAGCAGCTTCATCTTGTCCGGGGGCAGGTTCATGGAGTTCTGCAGGGTGGTGGGTGTCAGGGCTGGGGGGCACCCCAAAAACACCCACCGGGGCTGGGGCACCCCAAAAACACCCACCGGGGCTGGGGCACCCCAAAAACACCGACCAGGGCTGGAGCACCCCAAAAAACACCCCCTGGGGCTGGAGCACCCCCAAAAATGCCCCCTGGGGCTGGGGCACCCCAAAAAACATCCCCCACGTTTGGGGGACCCCCAGCTCACCCAGTGTTCCATGTCCTTGCTCAGTGGTAGGATGATGGGGACACCAGTGGGACAATGAGGACATTGGTGGGAGAGTGGGGACACCAGTGGGACAATGGGGACACCAAGGGGAGGATGGGGACACCAGTAGGATGATAGGAACATGAGTGGGATGATGGGGACACCAGTGGGACAATGGGGACACCAATGGAAGGATGGGGACACCAGTGGGAGGATGGAGACATCAGTGGGACAGTGGGGACATGGGTGGGACAATGGGGACACCAGTGGTACGACAGGGACACCAATGGAAGGATGGGGACACCAGTGGGAGGATGGAGACATCAGTGGGACAGTGGGGACATGGGTGGGACAATGGGGACACCAGTGGTACGACAGGGACACCAATGGAAGGATGGGGACACCAGTGGGAGGATGGAGACATCAGTGGGACAGTGGGGACATGGGTGGGACAATGGGGACACCAGTGGTACGACAGGGACACCAATGGAAGGATGGGGACACCAGTGGGAGGATGGAGACATCAGTGGGACAGTGGGGACATGGGTGGGACAATGGGGACACCAGTGGTACGACAGGGACACCACCATCCCCAGGACATTAGCATCCACCCGCCATGGACCCATCAGCAATGTCCCCACCTGGGTGTCCCCAAGGTGGAGGACGTGGGGTGTCCACAGGGGACAGGAGGAAAGCCTGGACCTGCCCATCCATGTCACGAGCACGTCCCAGCCTCAGCCAGACCTGCACCCATCCCCAGCAGAGCTGCTCCGGGTGACAGAACAGGGACACGGGCTGGTGACATGGCTGAGGAACCACCCAAGGGTGACAGTCACCTCTGTGTCCCCCCGCCGCGGGCGCGTGACGAGCCCGGCTGGTGAGATCAGCGTTTCTTTAGGGACACGATGTCAGGACAGGGGCTGGTGTGTCTCCATGTCCCTCTGTGCCACCATGTCCCCTCCATGTCACCACGTCCCTCCATGTCACCATGTCCCCTCTGTGTCCCCAGGTCCCTCCATGTCACCATGTCCCTCCATGTCACCAGGTCTCTCTGTGCAACCATGTCCCTCCATGTCACCACGTCCATCCATGCCACTGCGTCCCCTACAAGTCACCACGTCCCTCCATGCCACCATGTCCCCTCTGTGTCCCCAGGTCCCTCCATGTCACCATGTCCCTCCATGTCACCACATCTATCCATGCCACCACATCCCTCTGTGTCACCACGTCCATAAATGCCACCATGTCCCTCTGTGCCACCATGTCCCCCCCATGCCACCACATCCCTCCGTGCCACTGTTGCACAACCCCGGCCCCCGCCGTCCCCCCGCTGTCCCCCCGGCAGGATGTGACGTGGTTTCCGCTCCTCGCAGGGCGCGGGGCGGCTGCCGAAACCACCGCGGCTGTGGGCTCGGGGCGGCCCCATGGGCAGCTCCTGGGGTCCTTGGGGACATGTGGGGACACCACGGGGTGACCAGCAGAGCCTTTAATGGGCCACCCACCACGGCTGGGTGACGGTGGGCGCTCAGCTCGTGTCACGGCTGATTTAATCGCTCAAAAGACCCGTTTCTGGGCGAGCTTTTCTTGGAAAAGCCGAGGGCAGATCCCGAGGGATCCAAACTGCCCCCGGGGAGGGGACGGATAACCCCCCGCGTGCCGGGAAATGAGGAATTTGGGGTGACTGGGGCACCAGCGGGGGCACGGGGGCAGGTGCCGCTTCTGGCCAAGTGCCGGGAGGGGTGTCCCAGGGGCTTTGGGATGGGGCCAGGGGCAGTTTTTGGGATGGGGGGGAGGCAGGGGAGCAGCCCCGCTGCCGGGAGGGGGATGCTCAGATGCTCCCGCTTGAGCAGATGGGTTTGGTTTGGTTTTTTTTTTTCTCCTTTTCACGTCAAGGGGTAGAAATGGGGAAAAAATAAACATTGTGAGTTGAGGTGTGGTGGGGTGAAGGTGAAAATATGTGGGGGGGGTTCAGCTGGAGCCTTGGGGACAGGGGCCAAGGGGGACAGTGGCCGATGGGGACGGGGGCTGAAGGGGACAGTGGCCAATGGGGACAGGGGCCGATGGGGACGGTGGCCGCTAGGGATGGTGGCTGATGGGGACAGGGGCTGATGGGGACAGTGGCCGATGGGGACAATGACCGACGGGGATGGTGGCTGACGGGGACAGTGGCTGATGGGGACAGGGGCTGATGGGGACAATGACTGACGGGGATGGTGGCTGACAGGGACAGTGGCTGATGGGGACAGGGACTGATGGGCACAACGGCTAATGGGGACAGGGCAAGGAGGGAGAGCCCAGGCACAATGGCACGGGGAGGCGACAGCCCCGAATCACCCCTAACCTCCAGTTTTGGGGTCCCCTGATGCTGAGGACAGGAACATGGGGCACGTCCACCCCCAGGACACCCACATCCTTGGGGAAGAGGCGTCTCCCGGGGGTGTCCCCGGAGGAGCAGGGCCAAGAGCAGAGGAGCAGAAACCTCGGTGCCCGCCTCCGCCAAGGACCCGGGAGCCGCTTGCGCAAGAAGCCGCCGGGAGCCGTGGGTGGGGATCTGGCCGGGGGACAGAGCCGGGCAGGGAGGGGGGAAAATGAGGCTGCGGGGTCAGAAATCGCCCCATTGCGAAATTGCCGGGGCTGTGCCGGAGCCGCCGGGTGTGTCCCGGGATGGGTGAGGTGACAGCAGCACCTGGATGTCCCCTGCGCTGGGGAGCCCTGTCCTCGTGGTCCCCACAGTGATATCCTTGGGATGGATGAGACCCCCCCAGAGGGACCAGGTGCCCCAACACCCCACCCAGGGTGACAGCAGCACCCGTGACACCCACCGTGGGACATGCCATTGGGTGTCCTCAGTGGGGAGGGGACGGTGACACCTGCCATGGGACACACCATTGGGTGCCCTCAGTGGGGAGGGGACAGTGGCACCACCATGGGACACACCGTTGGGTGCCCTCAGCAGGGAGGGGACAGTGGCACCACCATGGGACACACCGTTGGGTGCCCTCAGCGGGGAGGGGACAGTGGCACCACCATGGGACACACCGTTGGGTGCCCTCAGCAGGGAGGGGACAGTGGCACCACCATGGGACACACCGTTGGGTGCCCTCAGCAGGGAGGGGACAGTGGCACCACCATGGGACACACCGTTGGGTGCCTTCAGCGGGGAGGGGATGGTGGCACCCACCACGTGTCCCATCTCTTCCAGGGACCTAGAAAAACCAGGAGCGAGTGTCACCGTGTCACCGGTGGGACAGAACCCAGTGTGGGCTCCCTGCCATGGGGACATGGGTGTGGGGACACCAGCAATGTCCCTATGGAGGTGGCTCTGCGAGCAGGGCTGTGCCGGTGGCAGGATGTGGCACGGGTCGGGTACAAACCGGGCGGTGGCCACATCCCAGCATGGCCCCGGGCGGGCACGTGGTGCTGGGGGAGAGGAAGTGGCTCCGCTGTGGTCCCCTGCGTCACCCGGCAGCCAAGAAACCGGTTCTCGCTTCCTGCCACCGAGGGGGGGACAAGGGGGGGACGGGTGCTGTGGGAGGCGTGGGGCAGGGAGGGGATGTGGGGCCAGGTGGGGGATATGGGGCAGGGCAGCAGCCAAGCATCCCAGAGGTGGCAGAGGAAGGACTCGGTCCTCCTCCTCTTCCTCCTTGGGGGACAAGGATGGAGGTGCCATGGGGACGTGCCCCCCAACACCCTCATCCCCCCCCAGTGTGGGTTTTCCCCACCCTAACCCCCCCCCAGCAGCATCCCAGCCCACCGCGTTCCCGAAGGGATGTCACCAAACATCCCCCACCAACCTCCTGGTGACACGAGGTGACACGGTGCCACCCCACCGACGCTTGGTCCCCCCATCCCGGGGGGGGGTTTGCTGCAGGGCTGAGCTGGGCTTAACCCACCACTTCAGCCCAAGCCTGGGCGGAGGCAAAGCAGCACCTCCGGCATTTTCCGGTACAAAAAAAAAATTTTTCGTATCGCGGCATCCGCAGCGCTGGGGCTGCCGGCGGCGGGGGGGCCGCAGCTATTTTGGGTGTCAGACACCTTCGTTTTGTTCCACACGCGAGCGGGCAGAGCCGAGCTGAGCCGGGCTTTGCACCAAACCCCAGCGCAAAAAAAAAAAAGAAAAAAGAAAAAAAAAAATTCAAAGCATCTTTGCGGAAGCGTTCGCTCTGCAAAACACCGACGGGGTGGAGTGAAAACCAGACTGAACCCCGGGAGCGTCGGCTCTGGGGCACGTGGGGGACACGCATCATGGAATTATAGAATGGTTTGGGGACAAAGGGACCGCAAAGATCATCTCGTTTCGGCTTCAAGTCGTCACCCCTCGTCCTGTCCCTGCCACCCCTGATGGAGCATCCTCGGAGCAGGGACACCTTGGTGGCACATGGCACTGGAGAGCATCCCAGCGGGTCCCAGTACAGCCAGTGGGTCACATCCCTGTCACCGCAGGGGTCGGGGCACCCCCATGGTGCTGGTTTGGGGCTGTCACCAACTAATGTCACAGGGGCCATGCCACTCCTGGGATGCCCCATCCCTGCCGGCTGCCACCCGAGGGGGTTTGGTGTCCCCTCCAGTGACAACTGCCACTGGATCCATCCTCCTGCCTCCTCTCGGGGCTCAGCACCAGGCACCCAGCAGGATCAGGCCCACCCAGTGCTCCCCAGTGTGCAGCTGGGCTGGGCGACCAGTTCATGCCCCCAACAAGTCCCATCCCCACCGTGCGCTGGGCAGGGACAAGCCGGTGATGGAGCACAGATGTCCCCACCGATGGCCGGATCCTGCTGCAAGGGTGGTGCAGAGCCGGGTAGGGACCCACTGCTCCCAGTTTGATTTTGAGAACCAGCGGCTCTGGCACAGACTGGGGACATGACCCTGGTCCAGCCACCACACCTGTGTCCCCAACGGGTGCCTGCTGCGGATGGGGACATCCCTGCGCCGGGATGTCACCCTACACCGGATCCAGGCGTGCAGGGTCATCCCCACACCGGAATCTCCTCCCGAGCCAGATCCAACCGCATACGGCAGCTCTCGGGCCGCGTCCCTTCCTACCCAGGGCACACGTCCCCCGGGGGGACACCCCACCGCAGCCCCAGTGGCACCCAGAACGGGTCACCACGCCGGGAGGAAGCCAAGCGGAACTCCAAGCATCTTTTTTGGGGGGGGAGCTGGGAGTGACACTGCCATCAGGGCTCGGTCCCACTGCCGGGGCCAACAGCACATCTGCAAACATCTGTAAACATCTGCAAACATCTGCAGCAGTGACGTTTACCACACTCCACAACAGGGACCGGGAGAATCAGCAGCAAAGTTCCCGCCAGCAAAACCTCCCGGCCAGGGCAGCCACCGTCCCCATCAACCATTGTCCCCATCAGCCATTGTCCCCATCAGCCACCGTCCCCATCAGCCACCATCCCCATCAGCCACTGTCCCCACCAGCCACTGTCCCCATCAGCCATTGTCCCCATCAGCCACTGTCCCCATCAGCCCCTGTCTCCATCAACCACTGTCCGCATTAGCAATTGTCCCCATCAACCATTGTCCCCTTCAGCCACCATCCCCATTATCAATTGTCCCCATAAGCCCCCATCCCCATCAGCCACTGTCCCCAGCAGCCACTGTCACCATTGGCTACCGTCTCCATCGGCCACCATCCCCATTAGTCCCTGTCCCCATTAGCCACTGTCCCTAACAGCCCCCGTCCCCATTGGCCACTGTCCCCCTTGGCCCCTGTCCCCAAGGCTCCAGCTGAACCCCCCCCATCTATTTTCACCTTCACCCCCCCACACCTCAACTCACAATTTCTTATTTTTCCCCCATTTCTACCCCTTGACATGAGAAAGGGGAAAAAAAACCAAACCAACACAAAACACAAATCTGCTCCGCGCGGGCGCACCCGAGCATCCCCCTCCCGCCCCCCCGGCCGCCCCCTGCCTCCCCCCCCTCCCAAATCCTGCCCCTGCGCACATCCAAAAGCCCCGCGCACCGCGACACCCAGAGACGGCACCTGCCCCCGTGCCCCAGCTGGTGACCCAGTCACCCCAAATTCCTCATTTCCCGGCACGCGGGGGGTTATCCGTCCCCTTCCCGGGGGCGGTTTGGATCCCTTGGGATCTGCTCTCGGCTTTTCCACCAGGTTTTGCCCCCACCAGTTCTCCCAGTTTGGGATGTCCAGCCCAAATCTGGTTTTGCACGAGCTGGAGTCTCCCACCACGATTCCCAACCCACCACCTCCCGCTCCATCCCTGCGGGAGGCGGAAAAATTAAATCCCGAGTCCAGGACCGCGGTGGGGGCGGAGGGACCCCCCTGTCCCCATCCCTGTCCCCATCCCTGTCCCCATCCCGGGGGGGTCCTGCTGCCCCCCCAGCCGTGAGAAGGGGGAAGGGAGCCGGCGAAAGGAGGAAGCGAGACGGGGCCGGGGCCGATTTCACAACCCCCCCGCTTCCCGTCTGCCCAAACCCCCCCCGTGGGTCCCCCCCAAATCCTGGGAAAGGGCTTTTCCCTTGGGACGGAGGGGCCCCGGGGGGGTGGCTGGGGTCTGCAACCCGTTTTCCCCTTTTCTAATAATTTTTGGGGGGCTGAGGATTTCCAACCCGCCGCCCCCACCCCGGCAGAAGGCGCGTTTCCTGGGGCCTCGCAGCGGAAGCACCCCGAGGTCCCCGACACCCGTCCCCGCTGCCACCGCGGCACCCGGGGCTGTCACCACCCAGCCCCGCCACCCCCCGCGCCCCCGGCCACGGGTGGCCCACGGCAAAATCCTGTCCTTGGGGTTTTGGGGGGTCCCGTGGGGATCCCCGTCCTGGTGACTTCAGGGGTCCTATGGCAAAGTTCTATCCCTGCAGGTTTTGGGGGTCCCCTGGGGAGATGCGTCCTTGGGGACTTTGGGGGTCCCGTGGGGATTTGTGGGGTCCCACGGGGATCAGCATCCTTGGGGATTTGGGGGGTCCCGTGGGGATCCCCAACCCTGGTGATTTCAGGGTCCTACGGCGAAGCTCCATCCCTGCAGATTTTGGGGGTCCCGTGAGGATCCGCACCCTTGGGGACTTTCGGCGTCCCGTGGGGATCCCCAACCTTGGGGACTTTGGGGTCCCTTGGGGATCTGCATCCTTGGGGATTTGGGGGGTCCCGTGGGGATCCCCAACCCTGGTGATTTCAGGGTCCTACGGCAAAGCTCCATCCCTGCAGATTTTGGGGGTCCCGTGAGGATCCGCACCCTTGGGGACTTTGAGGGTCCTGTGGGGACCTGCACCCTTGGGGACTTTGGGGGTCCCATGGGGATCCGCATCCCTGGGGATTTTGGGGGTCCTAAGAGCAAAGCCCCATTCCTGGGGATTTTGGGGGTCCTGTGGGGATCCCCGTCCCTGGGGATTTGTGGGGTCCCATGGGGATCCCCACCTTGAAAGTCCTTCACCATCGTCCCCCCACAGCTGCACCGAGCTGCACTGATGCTGCCGGCGGCAGCGGCTCCGGCTGCGATGCCCTGTCCCCAAACAATCCTCCTACAATCCCTAGGAAAGAAAAAAATCCTCCGAATAATTTCCGCCTGGGGCCGGGTCGGTGGATCCCACCGGTCCCATCCCGCCGTCCCAGCACCACCGGGAGGTTTTGCCGGCGGCCGCTCCCGGCA